>FIZV01028663.1:0-11716 GCA_900050545.1 Trionymus perrisii | reverse complement strand
TAAAAGCTGAATTTTCATAATTTTTTTCCAGTCTTTTTGGATATGAAGTAACAATTTTTGCCAAATTATTATACGTAGATACTTAATAGGAGCTTCGCAAAAAAAAAAAATAAAAAAAAATAAAAAAAAATAGAATTTCATGCAAAATTGTAAAAAACATTTACTTACTATTTTGTCAAAATGAAAAGAATTGTGCCCGAGCAAAGCGAGGGCGAAATTTTTTTTTAGAAAAGGTATTTAAAAGCTGAATTTCCATCATTTTCCCATAGTTCTTTTGGATATGACGGAGTAATAATTTTTGCCAAATTATTATACCTACTTAATTCGGCGTTCAACCCAAATATTCGAGATTTTTACCGAATATATTCCCAATTTTGCCGAATATTTGAACATTTTACTGGATTGGGGGGGGGGATGTCACGACACCCACCTATGTTTCGTCCCTGACTAGCAGTATTTTACTGCTTACTGCCGCAGTAAATTACTGCAAATTTTCGAACGGACACACTAGCAATATTATACTGCCTTCTATCACCATTCACCTGTCGCTGTAAAATACTGCAAGCTTTATGAATTTTCTATCTCTATGGGAAACGCGCAGTATTTTACTGCTGTTTCTCAGTGTGTTTGCTCTCATCAATGTACCTAATACTGCGGCAGTAAGCAGTAAAATACTGCTAGTGTGGCATTACCCTAAAAGAAAAACTATAAGGAAGAATTTATAGCATAGCGCAGCGCAGGCGACGGAGACGGGATGAGAAATGCGAACGAGCGGAGCGGCGACATGATGCGACCTTGCGATCATTGCTGGTACGGCATGGCATGGCTGCTGCATCAACGCAGACCGGACACGAAATAACTTGGACCTAATCGAATGTAGCGCGGCGACATGACATTGGCCTGGGCAATTAGTGAGCAGTGGGCTTATTTCTTCGGTCTTCGCCGGCCGTGAATGATAAACGCCAAACGGCTAAGCTCGTACATAAACGTATACCTACTCTTACTCGCATTTCCGAGTACTACAAGTTAGTAGGTAAGGTACTACACATTTTGACGGGTCAGAAATTTATCCTAGTATTTCGAGAACATGTTTTCATAAATACGCGTAACGCGACGAATTATAATCTTCAATCTACATAATATTTGCCAATTTACATTTAAAATCAGAGCGATACCATACGTTTATAGCCCCATATGTCATTCTCATTACTCATTAGCATACAATGGTAATAGGTAGAAGGTACTTAGGTAGGTCTAGGTACGACTACAGATACTCGTCTATGTAAGTACGACTTAAGTATTCGCTTTGAATTGAATACTTAATACACGCTCGATTCGTCTCCATAAATGCAAATAACGAAAACAAAATGTAAAAATTAGATCGATAGTGATTAGAATTATTAACCCTGGTGTGCCACACTTGCATATATGTTGAATATGTCACACGGTGGTGAAATTCACCATACCTAATTGTTCTTGCCTTAGTATTTGTTCTTGCCTTAGTATGCCACGAATGATGAAAATCGCCATACTGATTTCTGTAATGATATAAGCGAAATATCTTATAAACACGATTTTCAGCCACTGAAGTTGAAATACAGATTCGAAAATTACGGAAAATGGCGACGGCTCCCAAAACCCTCCTTTCTTCAGATTCTTATCTCACTTGTTTGCAAAAAATAGCATCAATTTTCCTTTTAATTACCATTGTTAACTAATAATTTCAAATATATTGAAGAGTTGTAAGTTATACAAAAATTGTGACTGCCCATAAATGCCAATTACACAAGCGCACCAGCTCATAGTATCTTAGAGCACTGCGTTAGGGCAAAGCCACACTTACTGCTTACTGCCGCAGTAATTTACTGCAGCAGTTTGTCCACTCCCATATACGACAATGTATCTACGATAATACTGCCGCAGTATTGGAGTCGGCAGTAAGTTTACTGCTGTTTCTCAGTGTGTCCGCTCTCATTTAAATCAATGTACCTAATACTGCGGCAGTAAATTACTGCGGCAGTAAGCAGTAAGTGTGGCTTTGCCCTTAGTTCGGTAAGAAAAATACTCTGTATCAGTAGTAAATCAAAAATGGCTTCCTCATTTTTTTCAATTTTCAAAACTTTCGACCATTCCGTATTTTTTTTTTTTCAAAAGGATGTTTGCGATTTTTCCCGAAAATTGAATCGAACAGCATTTGAGAAATTGCCAAGAGATTACGAACGCTCATCAACTCCTTCAACGCGGCGTTGATGGATTTTCTTCAAATGTACCTACCTATCAACCACGTAAGGCTGCGATAAGTTTCTTGTAATGGAACGTAAAGCTAAATCACTAATTACCTGTACGGGAGTTTTTCTAAAAGGAAATTAAATCTTCTCGATGAAACTGCTTTTTTCGTGATAGCTTTTTTCGTAGCCTACCCAAGACAGCTTAATTTTGTTCGAGAAGTTGAAGGAGAAAAAGCTAGCTTATTTAGGATTGATGATAGACCCTTGAATATCTTCATTCTGTTAAAATCCTGTTTTCAACGCGAAATATATTACGTAATTCTACTTCTATAGATCCGTAGGCTCAATAAAGAGGAATAAGAATTCAGAGCCATGAAAAAATTTTCAACATTCTGTGTGCTACTTCTTCGACGACTGCTATTACAAAGAAATACCTTCAAAATGAAAAAAATGTGGAAATAACTTTTTTCTGTTTAACAAAAGAAAGCACAACTAATTTTAATATTGGTAATTGGTGATTTCGGATCGTTTCAACAAACAAAATTTAATTTCCATCGAAATTTTATCGAGTTGATTAATTTTTTGTTCCGATTTTACCTACGATGAGAGTAGATACAGGATAAAAACAAGTTTGAAATGTGAAAAGATCAATACCAACTTGACGGTAGTTCTAACTCAACTTGAAAGAAGGACAGCTGTTTTTTTTCATCGACGTACCATTTTTGAAAGGTGTAACTCGTACATCTAAAAACTGGCTAGCTAGTAGCTACATAAGTTCATTATGAAAGATGAGAAAACGAAGAAGCAACGCAACAAAAACTTGAACTTTTCTGAGATGATGCATGCGAAATGAAGTGTACATACAATTTTATGAACACTGTTAGGTTTGCCAAGTCGTTGTTTTTTTTTCTTCGGTTTCTTTTCGTTTGTACGATCGCTGGTTGCCTGCAATAGTTGTTTCAGTTCAGTTGTTTCTTGTAGTACACGGCCCAGCGTTGCGGCGTATGCAAGTTACTAGAGAGAAAAGAAGGCGCGTTGAAGAAATTCGTAGATAAGGTAGGATAGGTGGAAGATCCTGTGCCCATTCCTTCTACATTCGTTGATTGCCGTGATGGTAGCGTCCTATTGGTAGAGTGTTGTTTATTGTGAAGTAATTTCCATCGGCTGTGGCGCGTTAAGAAGAAAAAAAAAACGAACAGAGAACCGAAGAAGCGTATTCGGGCGTCATTGTTGCAAGGCACCATTCCGTGACTATCTTCCTGAATAAATCTTCGTGTAGAAGTAAAAATATTAAGAAGAATATAGCGGACAAAGAAGAGGAAAAATGCGCGTTCTCATTTAGAAAAAATATTAGGCTGTTTCGTGAGGTTTTTTTTTTCTGCTCGTACTCGTATACTGTAATCGAGTGAGTGTATGGATGTGTGTTGGGTAATATTACGTAAAAATTTGGAGAGGGTGCAGTTGGCAATTATTATAGTTTACGTGGAAAAGTATTTTACCCCATTTTGAAAAAGGCAGAACTCGCCCATATTTTGTCTTTTCTTTTTCGATTTTTTGTCACGTAGATTACGAAAAGTCAATATTGTAGTAGGCTCAACTGTTTTTTACGAAAAGCCTCGGGTTTACAGTCTGTTGACACGTTGTCTGACTGGAAAAGGCGTTTACTTTAAAAGTTTTTCTTACTGTTTTTCACCAACAGCCTTTATTCAAATACCTTTGCCCAACTAGTGCAGTTTTATGCTGTGATACTTTATTAATTAGGCGACTGGAATTAAAGAGAGGTGACCGACTTCACTTCTGCGAGGTAGGAGAGTTAAATTTATATTCAGAGCAAAGTTCAAAGTATAGTGAAAATTTAATTTGTCAAAATACCTACGCCTTTCTTTAGGCTGCCATTTATTCAATATATTTAGCAGTTCTGGCTAGAGTTTAGGGAACGGATCGTCGACTTCTACTGTAATAGCTGTATAGAATTGAGAAAAACGAACGAGAATAAGAATTTATTTCAAAAACGCCTCTATGCGTGTATGCAGTACGACGACAAATCTATAAAAAGTGTTGTATACTCGTACGTAACTCGCGACGTACTGCACAGTGCTAGGAAGAGGCGTGATGTAACGTTGGGTTGGAGCATTTTCGGCACGTGTACGAACTGAATCGCTTGACCGGGCTTTGGAAAGGCGACCCGATCGATTACCCAATTGTGTACGGAACCCGGTAGCAGGAGGGAATCGTGTAACTGGGGTAACTTTTGCGAGAAGAGGAGTACTTTTCTCCGCATATTTTCCAACGTGAATTTTGCACGATTTTGAATACGATATTTATATACGACGAGTTGGTTAGAAGTGTTGTCGCCGTCATGGTGCGGCATTTTGAGAATTATTTTTGGTACTAAAGAAAGTTAACTAGGTTTCGTATTTTTTTCGTACATATGTATATTTTTCTTGCCGGAATTGAATGTAATTTTTTGGTTGATGAATGGATTTAGCCAAAGCTAGGTTAAATCTAGCACTGAAAGGTTGAGCAATATACTTTAATTTTTGCAGAAATTTGCACAAATTAAGTTCTTGAGAATGGGTGAATCTGAATATACATTCGAATAAATGCTCTAAAAATGGGAAAATATGGATAATTGTTTCAAAAATACTGATATCTCCAAAATAGGTGTACCTATTTTCTCGATTTGAAATATTTAATTAGAATAAGATTTCTTTCTCAGTGAAAACATTTTCGGACTCATTTTAGGATTTTTTTGTTGAAAGCTATACTGCTATACATTATGTACTCGTAGATGCGTTTAAATTAATATATGTATTTTCCAGGATGTTTTGAAAAAACAACAACAACAAAAAACAGCGAATTCATTTTTACAGCCAAACTGTTTTTGAAAGAACAATCTTTTGGGAAAAAAAACTAGATATCAATTTTCAAAAGAATACTTGAATTCGAAAAAGATTTATTTCTTGTTGTAAATAATGAAAAAAAAAAAAAACTTTGAAGAAAATTTGTAAAAAGTGATTTTCAAAACATAAAAGATATGAATTTTTAATATTGAGACTTTGAGAAAATATACGTAGTTTTGGGAAAAACATCTTCAAAATTTGAGATAATTTTTTTTTATGAAGTTTGAGTGACGTTTATAAAATGTTTCTCTATTTTAATCACTTGACAAATGGTAAAAATGCATAGAACCAAAAGATTTCCTACGTTCTGCTTAGGTTGTCCCTTATATCCTTTAAAAATTTTCTGAAAAAAAAAATTAAGTCTTACGTATCAAAAAAATTGAACAAAAAATTTTTTCGCGAAATAGTATCTGGATGAAAAAATTCAAATTCCTATTAAAAATGAAGTACTTAGCTACTTACTCGTACATTTGGCTTTCACGCAATGTGCTCGAAAAAAATGCATTTATTTTGAAATAATATGTAAAACGATTTTTCTGGTTTTCGAACGGCAAAGAAATTTTCAAAATTCAACTCGAATAATTTCATTAATTCGACATTCTCACATACACGTAAATGAACTCTAGTAACATGCAGGCGAAACATTTGATGAAGTTTAGTTTATAAACAGGTATCAAGTTGAAATTTTCGACTTGCACCCTTTAATTACTGACTGTCACCTGTCAAATTTAATAAAAAGGAGTGGATAGTTAATAACATGTTGCACGTGTACGATGTATTTTACACGACGGCTGTAGTTCAAGTTTATACGCTTCCATAGACGTGTTGGTCAAATGGCAAAAACTATTTGGAAAACAATGAAACTAGAGGAAATTTGTTGGAAAAAATTCGCTAGAAGAAAATTCTTTCGATGTAACTTTTCGCAGTAAGAGTGAATAGGTGATGATTTTCGAAGTGCGAGGATTTGTGCTGTAGATGAGTTTATAAAGTTTTTCGTTATCGTGTATAATTTAGTATCTGAGTGTATGTGTTGCCATTAAAAAGGATGGGCGAAATTAAAAAAAAAAAGAAGGATTAGATAAAATGGTAAAGTAGAAACCTGTTTCATGTTTTTTTTAAACGTATCATCAGTGATGATTGGGTGGTATGAAGTTTTTATTTTTCGGTGGATGAGAAAAATGAATACGAGATAATTTTGGAAACGACTTTGAAATTGTGGCTTTAGCTTTTTTGTTTACTCGTATTTGGATTTTTGTAATAATCAAATGATAATTATTGCAATGCTAAAACATCGTACATAAATACTCCTCCCTACATTGATAAAACCATGGATAAAATATGAATGGTCTTAACAAAGCGATTAAACTGTTGGCGAGTTTTTCTGCTCATCGTCGCCCATCATCGTAATATTTGTGAAAAAGAAACACGTACGTCGTACATACTACACAGTACACACACAACTATGAATTTGCCAAGTTGTAAAACTCGTTGTTCTTGGTCGTAGGATTTAATCGATTTTAGAAACACGCGTTATAGAAAAAATGAAGGGGAAAAGGTGATGATAATTTTCAAGCTGGCGAGAATCAGTCTCAACAAACGCGCTGTTATTTCGATCGGTGAAGTATCTACGGACATATTTTTTTGTATTGGGTGAACCTCATCCACCCGTTTGACCAATGTCGATAATTCAACCGATGCGTATTTTTTTCCACCGCACCGGTGAACAAGTTATTCTCGTATTACACTGGCTGATGATACGTATTTCGAAACCAGTTTGTGCTTGTACGATGTACGTATAGCAGGGTCGTATGTTTGAAATTCTAGGAATGAAAGCTATAGATATTACGTGTGTGAATGGAAATGGGAGCTGTGAATTGTCGCGATAGCGTTTTTCCCTTGCATCTCCATCGTTTTTATTCTATTTTTCTTTATTCGTCGTGTAAGGTGGAACCGTTTGACTTAGATGTGATTGTTTGACGGATTTTCGTATCTTATTACCATTTTACGTGGAAATGTATTGTAGATATGTATTACCATTACAGATACCGACCTAGGTGTTGTGTTCGTGTGGCTGCCTAGAAGACAAAAAGTACGAGTAAAGCTAGTACACTGAATAATAGTACAATCTTAAATGAAAAAAAAAATTATCCTGCAATCAAAAGGTCAAAAGCAATTTTATGAGTTGTTTCGTAGTCGAGAACCTTCTTTATTTTTCTTTTTTTTAATAGCTGCGATTGACATTTTTCAAGCCCCTTTTTCTTAGAGGATTCATTCTTTTCACAAAAAATTCCTATACCCAACCCCTCGAATGAAGATCTTTGGAATAAGTTTGGTTATTAAAAAAATTCGATTGGAACCTCCGTCCCTCTTTCATCCAATTTATCATGATTCAGCGATTTTTATACGCATTTTGCAAAATTTTGGGGGAAAAGTCCAATCGACATTTTTGTAAGTACCAAAATTATTCCAAGAAGGATTTCAATCTTCAGCTTTTGTTTGAAGAACTTTTCATTTGGGAACTTGGGTACAGAGATGGAGGAAGTTTTCATAATTTCATTTTATTATTATATGGTTATTCAGAATGCATCAATTCTTAAAATAATTCAACGAAATTGCAAATATTTTTCAAATTTGTTGAAAATTCACAATTTTTCAAATCGACATGATTTAATATTTTCAAGATTTGAAGGGTAAATAATTTTAACAGTGTAAGTCCAAAATCAGCTGGGATCTTGGCATATTGAATTGAATGAAACACATTGCTCTAGCCTTGTCAGTTTTTTCCTTGCGTTCGGTGTTTTGACTTATACTGTTGAAATTTTCGAGATTCTAACAGTATAAGTCTGACGATCGAACGTAAAGAAAAAACTCGCAAGCCTAGAGCAATGTGTTTCAATATGCCAAGATTCCAGCCGATTTTGGAGTTACATGTTGAAACTATTTACCCTTCATTAATAAATTTTCAAAGTTGATTTTTTTTTCAAGATGAGTAAATCTTTAAAAATGTGAAAAATTAGTTAATCAAAAAAATAAAAAATTGACTCACCTTTTGCCACTTTACCAGTGTTATCTTTTTGAAAATAGGCTATACTTCATTTTTTTTTCTTCAAAATGGGAGGGTGATGGCGCCGCTTATAATTCAGTAAGTGAAAAAATATGAAATTATTTTCTCATAAAAACAAATAACTTTGAGGAATGTGACAAAAAAATTGGAGAACCAAAATAAGGGCCACTCTACTGTAAGTATAGGTATTGCAGACACTTGGTGGTAGGTAAGATACATACTACTGATAGGAAATGAATGAAAAATCATGATATACTGATGTCCACTTTCACCATTGTTACGACGTGCTCCGGAGGGAAATCTGACTACAAATTTATTTGAACGATTGGTCATCGAAAAGTAAGACTGAATATGAATGACTAATAACTAGTTTTTTCAAAAATAAAAACCTGCCCTCAAATCACTACGTACGTGAATCGCTGCGTAGACCGAAAAACAAATTTTAGGTTGAGTAATGCATATAAGGCGAACGTATTGTCCCCAGTAAAAAACAAAATAGTGTCTTCAATTCGTTGAAATGGAATAAATTGCAATTTTCGGACGTTGGGAATTGTCAATTTACTGTACGGAATGTATTGTAACGGTTTTACTCTACAGATTGAGAGGAACTCGTGTGAGTTTGTAGTGCGTCTAGCTGCGGTACGCGAATATCATGACGACGCGACGCGGTGTGTAAGCAAGTGTACCACATAGAAGAGAGAGCAACAAACGAAAAAACGGTACACTGATGCGATTCGAGACTCTGCGTTAGAACTAGAAGTATGGCCAAGAAGGTGTTGGCAAGAGGGAAAGATGGGATTTGCCAGCTAATCAGTAATCACTAATACCATATACTCGTACCATGGATTATGCGTGTGTCGTATTATTATCGAATCGAAAATACATCGTAATTTGTACACACCCAGACTCGCTCGATGTTGATCGGCCAGCATGAAAATGCCACGTTATTCTGTTTCGAGTGCACGGATACGTATAACGAGATCCCTCACTACCTCATCGATATTCAAATGTAAATGACAGAAGTGAGAATTAGCTTATTTTCTAGTAGTTCGTATCTTCCTTGTCTCGTTGTCGTATGCATTGTCTTTTGACAAGATGAACTCAGCAAAATAGAAATTGCTGCTTTGAAAATCGAGTAGTTTGCATTGCCGGTGATGACATGAGTATGACTGTTTCGTTGCGCTGTAAGTGACAAATTTATTGCGAATTCGTGGAGTTGAATTCCAGTATTATTGGATTTGAATCGAATGGGAATGAGTCAAATTTTAAGAAATTATCTTTCCTATTCGTTTCAGCCCATTTAAACTGAAATTTTCATCTAAATTAGATTTTTTAAATAATAAAATAGTGGATGATAGTACTTTTAAATGAGAAGCACGGATTTTTTTTTTCATCAAAGGAATTTGCTGAGAAAACAGGCGTATGAGCCGCGTATACGTTCTAACTGCTCGATTTACTTGACGAATGGGTGTTGGGTGGTGACAAGGTTAAGATGTGTTGTAAAGAAGCCTATTGACCGAAGAAACGACACTATTGTCTTATATTTGTAGCCGGATATTGGGGAAATTTTCAACATTTGCGGTTGGCAAGGATCGTTGACCGAGACGGATACGACGTGTTGTCTTGTAACAACAATAACTTAATCGCGAAAGTTTTAGTAAAATATCGAACGCATCTCGATGTTAGCGGGTCGTTTTATAACGGTGCGATGCGATGCATTTATTCAAAACATTCTGAGACGCGCTTTACCCTTGAACGTTTTAAAATGATTTATCATTTTAAAGAAACAGCTAGTCGCGCCATCGTATCGTTGTTGTATTGCGAATGATGATAATAAATGTAACTGGAATGAACTTTCGAACCGTTCGGTGTGTTGTCGTTGCCCGCGTAGTCCGATAAGACACGAGTAATGAGCAGCGCGAGGCGCAGGGAACTTTCACCGTTACGTGACGATTTGAACGTAAAAATAGGCGATTTTACGAGAAATTTCAATACGGTGGCTTTTTTGCCAGTTACAATTGTATTGGTAAATAGAGTCGATGATAGGAATGAAATATGTTTTTGGTTGTTTTCATCTGTTGGTAGATACATATCTTCAAGTGAAAGATGGTAATGTAATTTATGAGATTTCAGGCACGAAAATCTCATTTCTGTTTAGGGAAAAACATACAATCAAACATCGTAACTGGTTAGGTGATTTTTTTTACTATTTCCTTCAAAAGTCTCTTGTTTCATACGTAATTTTCCAGCTGAATAAAAAAAAAAATCAATTAATTTATAAAAAGTTTTAGTTAAGAATTGGAAAAAATTCCGTTAATTACACCTTACCATCCCCAAAAAATGCTTTTCAACAATACCCCAAATGCTTCATATTTGAAAATAATTTTTTAAGAAAGAAGTTTTTTGAAATTTTTTTTTTAAATGATACAAGCAATTGGGTTACTTTCGGAGTGACTTTTACTTTGTTACTAAGTATTTCACGTGTTTGTTACTTTTGCTAAAAAAAAAAGGTAACTAGGCCAGTTTTATGATGATTTTTCATTGAAAAAAATATGAATGAAAATTTTTGGAATAATTTTCAATATTCACGACGAGGTGATTTTTACCTTTTCAGTGGATTGATATTATTTCGAATGCACAAAAATAATATTTTTTAGCAAGTGAAAATCATCTCGAAGATTGCTGTAGGTTCATCTTCATATGAGAACTAAATTTCGTTGATTTTCATATTGAAAATTTAATTAGGTATGTACTCAATTTTTTCATTAAAAATTTGTGAATATTTTTAGCAACTATTTCATTTTTGCAGCAGAAAAAATTCGCAAAACTGTAAGGGTGAATTTTCAATTTTATCACAAAAAGTTTTTTTTTTCAGAAATTTTTTGAAAAAAATTGAAAAATACCTATCGCAATACAATTTCAAAGAATTTTCATTTTTTTTCGTCACAAATTTTAAAGAATCTTTCGAAAATCTTGAGATAACTTTTCAGAACATTCTACACAACTTCAAATTATCCAGAACTGAAGGAAGATATCTGAAATGAATCAGAAAATTTTGTTTTTGAAATTCTTTTTTTTTCTTTTTGCTATTTAAAGATCAAAGTTTTTTTACTACTCGAAAGCATATTTAGAATTATTGGAATTTCTCAAGAGTCCAGCCATAATTTTTCAGGAGCTCATTTTGACAATTTTCCAAAATTAATTTTTTTTTAGCATGCAGCATGCATAAATAAAGACCTCAGTTAAATACTGAGAATTAATTTTAAAAACATTTCAAGATGAAAAAAATGCTAAAATAGAAAAGAAATTTTTATCGAAAGTTTCAAAATTTTGGCAAGAATTAAGAGGTATATTGGTTCGATTTAATGAAAAATGTAGGGCGTATTGAACACGTTTTGTGGGAGGGGGCAATGTTTCAACTATGACAGTAATGACTAATGAACAATTTTCCAACTTTTTTTTTTTTTTTTTTTTTTTTAAGTTTACAGTTTTAAAAAAAATAAAACCAAATTTTTCCAAAC
>FIZV01028588.1:0-12099 GCA_900050545.1 Trionymus perrisii | reverse complement strand
AAAAAAAAAAAAAAAAAAAAAAAATTAAAAAAAAAAAAAAAAAAAAAAAAAAAAACGAATAAAGAAAAGATAAAAATGAATTTACGAAGCATTGAGAAATTGCTGCCTATAGCTCAGCTACTGCACATAATTATTCCAAACACGTATAGAGTGTGAAAAAAAATCATCGGAAGCCATTTATAATACTTAATAGCAAAGTAGACGGTGATCATATTTCTTTGAAAAAAGTAGCAAGTATTGAGTGACAAATGGTTTTTGTTTCACATAAAGCTTTAATAGGATGAATAACATCAAATCAAATACCTATTTCAGATATTTTGCACAACTTAGGGTTATTTATACCTACCTAGTACCTACCTACCTACTCCAAAGCAACACAACGTACCAAGTAAAAAAATTGCCACAATTATAACTCTGACAGATCAAAAATTTAACACATAAACCTTGAAAAAGCATACAATTCCTTTCTCATAAACCCTTTTTACAAATTGAAACCTGGTGAGTTAACAAATTGCACTAAACGCTTACGGGCTTACATATGCAATTTTCTATATGTATTCAAACAGGCTCACTTTGAAAACGGCCATAATAGCTAAAAGCCTTCACCGCTTGTTGACCTTTTTCATATGTAAATTACCCATCAGCATGAACTCATTAATTTTGACACGCCGCGCTGTGCGTAATATTTTCGTCCATTATACATATAGATAGCAGATTTTAAAAAACATTTCTCTTTAGTCGTCTACAACATATTACGAGTCCTACTCGCCGAGTTAAACTACACAATAGCACGAAATGCACAAACCGTAAAACACGAATCAACTTTAGCCCATAAATCTAACCATAGATAGCGCCACCTAGCAAGAAAAAACCTTGAAAATGACTACGCTCCGCGTACTAATTGAAATTTATTACTAACGAAATTGGCTTAGTTATGCTTCGTTGACCACGTAATTGCAAAATTTAAAACGAATTACACGTCGAAAATTTAAATTACTCGACTTTCGAGTTAATTATTTAGAATCATTATTTTTGTAGGTTGTGCTATAGCATGAGATGTAGGTAAAACTCGACCTAAAGTAGGCATCTATACCTATTTATATGTACCAAAGTAATCAACCAACTTGAACAATTTTTTCACGATTTATTTTACTCGTTAGCGAAGCTCTACGTAATTTTCTTCTCGAAAATTTCACATTTGCCAGTCAATTTCTCGCACACCAACTATTTCTTAAGGGAAATCACACACTTGGATGCACAAAAGTAGCATAAAAAATAAAAAATTCAACTCCGGCCACGCCATTCGATCTATAATTATGTTATTACACGCTAAAAATAAACTTAATAGTTTGCACGTAATGTTTATGTTCGTAAATTAAACAGAAACTCATTTAGAAAATAATACAATACGGTTAATGTATTGCGACGTTGCCATATCTTCGCCAAACAAAGCCACAGCCGTGACACGAACTCAGCGTTCTCATTCGCGTTATACTGCTTTCATACAAACCATTCGTATTAAACTGCTCCGAAACTTCTTTCGTTTAGGTTTGGGGTAAAATTTGAGAAAATTTTGTCAAAAATTAGTTTAACAGAGGTGATAAAATGTACTCCATCTTGTCGTAGTATTTTTTTCTGAAAAAATATCTTATTTTGGCAATTTTCTGAAGTAGGCTACGAAACGAGCGAGTTTATCCAGGCCTAACGTATTCTTTCACAGTTTGAACGAAATTCTCAAAAGTGTCCGGTTTAGGATTCGGTTAAATAATTATTTTTTTCCAGAAAAAATTTATGATTCGGGATCACCAACGTTTCGCCATCTTTACCATGTGATCAAACTGAAAAAAAGTTAAATAGGTGGGGAGTTATGGAAGTCTCGTGAATTGCAAAGTTGTATTCGTCTGTGTAAAATTTGATTTGATTTTTTGAGCGATGGTAGATCAAATTTAATAATTTAGTTTGTTCATTTTGATGGCGAAATGTATACCAACATTTTGCCAAAGTTGGTTTGAATTTAGAGAAATTATAGAAGCTTCTGGGCATCTCTAGGCCCATAAAATCAGTCTTTAGCCTACAATATACGTATACTGGGAAGAAAACGCCATAGAAGACAATTCGAATAGGAGTAGGCCTACGTGTAAGCGACCAATAATTCTCTGGAAATGAGCCATGTTACGAAGGGGTGGACCCTTGACCCTTTGGATATTTTCAAAATTTTTCTCGAGTGTAGGTACTGTTGTGGTATTTTTATACCACAGTATAGTCATTACATTATTGTACAAGTGATTTACGAATCACCATTATTTCGTACCTAAATACTGGAAAAAATTTCTAATAAATTCACTCAGTCATTTTGCGCAATTTACAAGACTAGGTATTGCAATTCTTATACAACTGTACGTAATTTTTTTTTCCTTTGTTGTGTTTAAGTGAACCATACTCTAAGGTTTCAACAAAGAAGTCAACTTTCCTTTTACTTATTGATTTTTATGGAATGCCGCGAAACGACTTTCATCGACGAAGTGACAGAAGCCTATAGCATTGTGTTTTGATGTGAAAAAGGAAGCGACGCGTTTTGAATGGGCGATAAGGGTCTTTTGTATACCTACTCGGATGATAAAAGAAAAGAAACCGCACACGTTCTCTCATCACAATGGACAAATTTATCTTTATGATCATTCAAAAGAGAAATACTCGAAAGTTTTCAAAATAAAGTAAGCATCTGTTTGTAAACTCGTTCATTATATGAAATGAAATGAATTGAATACCGCACGTTCACAATGTAATAGATTATTTTATTTTATATGTACTTATTATGTAAATAATATATATTCGTTTTACTCATATCACGACAAGGAAAAGGTATTGTACTCGTAGGTATCAAGTGAATCCAAGTGAATCGTACTCTTCGTATTATTAGCACATTTATCTACGTATAGTAAGTACTTGAGTAGGTATAGGTACGTATAGGCAGGTATGTAAATGCATAGTAGGTATATGTAGTTATTTATTTTAATTTTTTTTAAATGAACTGTTTTTAGAATTTTTGTAGACTTTTAAAATAAAATCAATCAAAGCCTAAAATTTATATAGGTACTTAGTAAAAACATCAAGTTCAAAATTTAATTTTTGGAAAAATGTCTGGAAGTATGGATTTTTCAAACTACTCATATTATATCTAATGCGTTTTCGAAAATTTTTCTACTTCTACATTTTTTTTTCAGACGCATTGTCACGCAAAAAAAAATTGAAATTGAAATTATGGATAAGAAATACAGAATTTTTAAATTGATGAATACCTATACCTAGACCTACTTAGATATAACAACATTTTTTTCGATTCCATATTTTTCAAACTCCAGTCCTAAATGAATGGTTAAAATGAAAAAAAAAATGTTGCAATAACACTTATTTGAGAAAAAAAAATAAAAAGATTAGGTATATCGGCATCAGAAAACTCATCAAGTTGAAGAATTTTGCGTTTTTCGAACCCCTGCAAAAATTTTTATTTCAAACTTGCAAACAAACTTTTTTGGCGCAACACTGTCGCTTTCAAAGGCGTATCAAAAATTTATTATCTAAATTTTAAAAAAATTTCTGGCTCAATAAAGCCTAAAAAAGAGAAAAAAAATTGCATACACATCAATTTAAAAAAGTCCATCTATTTTCAACTAGAAAATGCGGCATGAGTGAATTTAACTGTTAAAACCTGAGAAAAATCTGAGATTAGTTTCAAGTGGCAAAGAAAAGATCTAATGGGGCCACAAATGCACAATTTCAATACATTTCAAATTCAAAAAAAAAATAATAACAGCCTCAAAAAAATATATATATACTTTTTTTGAATCATGTTTGATTGTACATATTGATTAAAGCCTCGGAAAAAAAAAAACAATTTTGATTTAAACTTAAATCTCGGAAATCGAGCGAGGATTCAGCCTGTTTTGAAAAGCTGAAAACTTCAAAATTTTGAAATTTTGAGGTGATTTTTTTCTTTACTATGAAGTAGGTAAATAGTTTGGTACCGTATAAAAAAATAAACAATATGAATAAAAATCATATACTCGTAGTGAAGAAAAATCGCGGAGAGAATTTCAAAAATTGCTATTTTGAATTTGAAGTTTGAAAAAACACTTGCATTTTTCATTGAATTTTGTTTTTTTGACTTCTTGAAAAGGGAAACTATTTATACCCTTCTGAATTCGCAGATACAATCCCTTAATTCTAAATCAACAAATCCGGGGGTATCTGTCTGTCTATCTGTAACATCTTTTAAACATTTAGATATCTACCTATATTTTATTCAAAATCTGATGGAACCTTACCTTGAAAATCATATTAATAAAATTTTCAAATTCCCATCGAAATTTTTATAATAATTATCAAAGTTCCACCAGATCTAATTTTAGACATTTTTTTTTTTTGCAAACTCTGATAATGCATTTCTTGAGATATAATGTGATTACTTTTTTTTCAATTCTGAAAAATTACGATGGCTACCTACTTAAATTCTTGATTATAATTTTTCCATGAAAAATGTTGATATAATCAGTTATTTTCACAACTTTTGATGATTTTATCTTTTTTTTTTTTTTGAAAATTATGACAATCGAAATATTTTTAATGTCTATATTGATGAAAATTTGAAAAAAAAATCATTCATGAAAATTTTTCAACTAAAAATAATTATACTTATTCAAAAGTTTATACGTATACCTATTTACCTATACCTAGTAATTTTTCAGAAAAAAAATGATCATATTTTTTCAAACAATTTTACTTTCCATATTACGTTATTTTAGTTTTTTTTTTAAACGGACCATCCAATTTTTTTTTTTTTAACAAAAGTAAGGAAAGTTGGAAATTTTATATATAAATTATTTTCAGGGATTTATAAAATAAATTGTTTTTACTTCGAGTTTTAAACAACATTTTTCGTGGCGAGAGGGAGTGAAATAACGCTTTCTTTACTCGCGCAATTACAAAAAATTTTTATCATTATTTTTAATGATTTTTCAATAGTCTACTGTACTTGAAAAAAAAAAACTTAAAATCCTAGTTTGAAATTAAGGTACCTTGAAATATTGTTAGTGGTAATTTTTTAATCAAGTAGGTTTAACTTTATGTAATTACCTAAATCTAATCAAGAAATGGTTCGTTATCAAAAAACTCGCGTAGTAGGTATTGACCTTCCTTCTTCGTCGACGCATAAATTCTTTTTCAAGCTTTCTAATTTTGATTTACAAGTTGTATATTGATCGAAGAAATACCTATTTTACAAATTTCAACCATATGCTTAGAAATCTCTGCATTTGATCATGAATTAGGTGGAAAATTTTCCTGTCTTTACTTTTTTCACGATTTAGGCAAGAATGCACAGATAATTTTGATTGATGTTTTTCTTCAAAAATTGTTTTAAAAAATTTTGAAACTTGAAAAATATTCAAATTTTTCCCCGTGTAAAAAAGTTTCGATAAACACCTTTTTCCCTTTAAAAAAAATTGGAAAAAAAACAGTTTAGAAAAATATTCTTACTACGTATTTTTTATAGTTGAAAAAAAAATCTTGAAGCTACTTTTTCTTTTCTTCAAAAATTAAAAAAAAAATTAAAAAGTTACATAGGTATAGGTATTAAAAAAATGTACCAGAAAAAGTCTCTTATTCGAACGTCGGAGTTTTCCTTTTGGGCTACATTTTTTAGTTTAAGGACTGAGTATACAGCAAAGAAAAAGTCAACTTCCCATTGGAGTCGATTATCTATTTTTTTAAATTCTAAATCGCTGAATTTGTCAAGAGGAGACCAGAAGGTCAAAAATTTACGCCATGATTTTTTTTTTTTCAATAGAAAATATAAAAAATTAGTCTAAAAAATTTTATTTAAAAAGTTTGAAAATTGAATATTATTTTTACTTTATTCTAGATAACGCGGCTTGAAAAAAAAAATGAATACTTTTTTCAAGAATTTTTTGTTTCTTTTTTGTTGAATTTTTGAAGAAAAAATTAACTAACTTGACGATTTTTTTCAAGTAAGAGAATATTTTTTCTCAATTTAATAACCGTCAATTTTTTCCAGAAGATTTTTTTTTTCAAATCTTTTTTTTTTCTTAATTATTTTTGAAGGAAAAAAATCTTTGCCAATTTTCTTAAACTAAAGAAAAAAGTAGCAATAAAAACATTTTTCAGGTCTTGAAACTTTTTAAAAATTATTTTCGTTTTTTTTTTCAATTATTGAAGGAAAACGTTATTTTTATTTATGTCAGTATTTTTGCTTAGTTTTTGAATTTTTTTCAAGTATTATTTAGATTCAACTCTTGCCTATAAATCGGGGAAAGCAGGGAAATTAGAATTTTTGAATTTTCTTCAGGTTACACCGTTTTCCTATCAATAGTAATAGGCTATGATTTTTCTTATTAATTTGAATACATGTATCATTAAAAATTAACAGAAAAAAACAACGAATAACTTATATATTTTTTTCAATTTTTATTTTGAACCCAGGAACTGAAAAGGCATAAACACTTTATTTAAAAATGTATCTACACCATAACTACCAACCTACATTGATTCAATCATCATAAATGCGGAGTAGATATACGATGCATAAAATAAAAGAGATAAAATATGAAATTTCTATCCTATACAAGTTATGTAAAACATTACTTTAAAAGATAGGTACTTCAATTTTAATCTTTGTTATACCATCAGCAGATCGAAAATAAGAATTTCTTTTCTAAGCCATTCAGTTCAACAAACACGAAAATCTTTCGAAAAGAAAAAGATGCGATCAGTATTCTGTGGTTTCAAAACACTCGTAATTTATTATAATCAAATTCAATAGCGAACAAATATAGGTAGATGAATATAAGTAATTTTTAGAAGGTGATTTGTAATAAGTTGTTTAAAAGTCAGTTTCAATGAGAACGTGTATAAAGTACCCTATGTACTTAAATTTAGGCACATATTTTTTAAAGATAAAACCACACGATTTAGGCGGCAAGATAAATGATAGGCCTAATTGACATATTATTTACAAATAGAACCCTTATCTATAGGAAACCCTATCGCGCAACCGTTGATAAAATGAACGAAACGAAATAAGTACGTCTTTTGGAGATTGGAGCTTATCCGCCATAGATGAGCCTAAAGCGGTCGAGACCATCAGCGAGCGCTTCACTGACGCCAATAATTACGCGACGATAATCGCGACAATTACCCTACAACAAGGCGCACAACTTATCCGTTATAACTTTAAACAGGGGTGATGAATAAAAATGACGACAGGCCTACAAAATGGCAAGCTCGTCAATTACACCGCTTGAGCTCATAAGTACACTTCGTTTGCGTATACCTTGTTCACAAACATAAATCATGAAAAAATTACACGTAGGTGGTTGAAGTTGCGCACCTGATAAATATAAGTTACCTATTTTCATTATACCGAGCAATACGATTAATTTTCTATGCAACTACGAACGTTCTGTACACAATAAGTCATTCGACAATAAAGGCGTGAGCTTTTTATTAAAAAACATTTGCTATAGAAGTCGAGTCGAAGCTAACCGGTTTTTATGTAAAATTAAAATCGAGCCAATATCGTATGATTTGCAAAATACAAACATCAGCACCGCAGATTGTACTCCCAATACCTATGCAGACTCAAAATCTCGAACTAGTAGATAAATGCAACCTTTAAGGACCACTGCGTTCATAAATCGTCATATAAGACCGAACACAGTGGGGAGTTGATAAAAGGTACGTAGCCTATACATAAAAAGCGTTTTAGAAAGAGAGGGAACGTATTGCAGAGAGAGAACCGACCAGTGTATTCGGTTTATCTGATACACAAAAAGGCCCTGGAGGGAATATAACGATGGAGAAGGTTGTACGGAGGGTACAGTACATCACTCTAAACATAGGGAATGCATGGAAAACTGGCAACGTGGCGCAGCTTAATTTCATGAATCGCACCGCACCGCATCGCTGAAGCAGGACGACGACGCCGCAAGGGGCGACGCGACGCGAAGAGTGGTTATGGCAGAGAGGCTGAAGCAGAGGAGGATAAAGTTAGAATCGATGAGGAGAGTAAAAGGAAGGAAATAAGGATTATACCAAGCGATACTAATAATAGGGGTGATGTTGAAATACCCTAAATTCTCTGCTCACTGACGTGAAAAGTATTGAAGAAAATAAAAAACCAGCCGAGGAAATAAAAATAATGACATACCTGGCCTAGCCTTCGTTCTCTGCGTGTACTGCAGGTACTATACGGACGCTTAAACTTATTATTATCGTGGTATTGTGTGAGTGTACATATACAGGGTGTCTATAAAAAAAAAGAAATCAACCAGGATTATGCGTGACCAAGCGTTTTAATGAGCTCGAAATAGGAAAAATTAATAATAGCTGAAAATTCTTTCAAAGTTCTCTTTTGGCTAATGCGTTTTTAATCTGTGACGTGTGGTAGGTAACTAATTATGTACCGTTTTCTTCTCTCTTCCTTCTTTAGCTTCATTTTGAAGATTAAGTCGAACAATAAAGATAAGACTTTTGCACAAAGCGAAATCGATAACATTCTTTAACACTTTTCTAATTAAATTCCTAACTCGTTTTCAATTAAATAGGTACCTACACCTAGGTAATTACGTACCTTGTATTCTTATACGACAAAATAATTACTTTGAGCCTACCGTCTAAAAATACGCACCTACTTAGTTTCTTTTTCCATTTTAAATATCCTTATGGAATGATTTTACGAATACATACGTAATAAGTGCCTATAAAAATCCTTCCCGGTAAAATATAAACGAGTAGACAGATTAGGTAGGTACATATTATACGCACTCGTATATCGAGTGTCTGTACTCATTTTGTGGAATAGATGGTGGAAAATCAAGGACGTTTAGATAACGAACCGTGTTATTAGAAATTTAAATTGGATACGGGAAAATAACCTCCAGGTTATCAATGGCCGTACTTCAAGCCAAGTGCATAAAACAAGCACTCAACGTCATGATAAAAATTCAAATTTTAGTCGCTTTAGGTATTATCAGTTATCACCGTAATAAATTTTAGCATCACAAAAATATTTCACAATTCGAAGCTACGTAATAATTTTGTATAAATTTCACACCCGCAAAAGTAATTTCATATGTAAGTATAGGTAGATGTAGACAGTAATATTTCAAAAATGAGTACGACTTATCACTTGATGAATCTGAGAACATAAAAATACTAGGATCTTTAATTTTTTTTTTAAATTGAGCAATGGATCTGGGTACAAAGATCTTTTCTCAACTTATCACTTAAAACAATTTTGAGACTTTCCCCTAGTTTCTGAAATGAAAACCCATGCCAGTCGTGCCTCAGAGCATCAAATTTTAATAAAAGATTCTCTGTATACTTACATTAAGGTGTCCGTTATTTCCAAAAAATAAAAAATAAAAAAAATAATTGATATTTTGTTGGCTGCCTTATATCTTTCTTTCATCACTTAAAATCATTCTCAGAATTATTTTTAGATTTTTCGTATTAAATTACCTAACTAATTCTTCGAGAGCCTCAAATCTTTACATATTATGAATTTTCAAAGCAAAAATAAAAATTCAAATTAAAAATTACATTTTTGGAAAGAGTTTGAAAAAAAAATGAGATTTTTAAATTGATGCATTTTATCATAGATTGACTCACATACCTATAATAGATCCCTGCCTTTATGTAAAAAAAAGACTCGCCCTGCTTTTAGTCAAAGTTGAAAAAAATTAAGTTGCGCAGTTTTGTGGAAGAGGGCGTCGTAAAAACACATGCGCAATGCCGTATAATTCTGCATCTCTCCCCTTTTCATCCTAATAAAAAAGCTCCTACGTAACCGCCATCTCTAAAGTAGCTCTATAACAAAACGAAAAACAAGCCCCTTTGACACTTTTATGTCTTTGTCTCCACTTTGGCACACAATAGAAAAAAGCGTTACATAACGAAAAAATGAAGTTGCGCAGTTCTGTGAAAGAGGGCGTCGTAAAAACGCAAGCGCAATGCCCGATAAGTCTGCGTCTTTCGCTCTTTCCCCTTTCCATCCAACAAAAGCTCCTACGAAACCGCCATCTGTGATGTAGCTCTATAACTAAATGAAAAACAAGCCCCTTTGACACTTTTATGTCTTTGCTTTGGCACATTAACGGAAAAAAGCAATACATAACGAAAAAGAGGCACGCTGACTTTTAGATATTTTGTCACACATCTTGAAACATACATTTTTCAGTATTTGAATGCATTTTAGACATTTTATCAATATTTTGTCAGACATTTTGAAACACACATTTTAACAACATTTTGACTTTTAGATACCTATTTTGTCAGACATCCTGAAACATAATTTCTATTTTAAAATTTTTCTTTAAAAATTTAATGATTAGACATGAAAATACTCTCCCATGGTTGCCGGCTTGTCTGTAATTTGCGTTGTAAGTACAATTTTACTTCTTTTATCCAAAGCTTCAAAAGTTTGAAAAAAATCAAGTAGAAAAATCCATTTTTGGCAGGCATTTGAAAAATATGGAACTTTCTGAATACTGTACTTTTCAGATTTGTCCACATTATCTTTTTGCATTTTTTTTCTCAACAATGATACTCAAAGAAAAAATGAAAATGCGAAATTTTTTTAATTGATATTAATTTTTTTCGCCGTTTCTTTCAAATAGGTACTATAGTAGTTAACACTAAATTTTTTGAATTTGCAGCATTTTCCAAAATCTGTTAATAAGTACCTATATATATTTTTTATTTACTTTTTTTTTAAACTTAGTTATTTTGAAAATAGTTTTAAAAAATGACAAATGAATTTTGGCAATGATTTAATAACATAGAATTTTAATTAAGTATTTCGTTTTATACCTACGTAAAAAAAGTTCCACTACCAACTTGAAATATACCTTTTCTACAAAATTTGTCTAAACTTTTTGGCTTATTTTTCCAACACAAGCTAAAAAAAAAATTCAAATTAATTTCAAAAATAATTTGAATTGTTTTGGAGGAATATTTTTACACTTAAAAAAAAAAGACTTTTATTTTTCCGTTACTTCTTTATAATTCAATACCTATTCCTCGTGTTGCGAGAGTAAAATAAATTTTGATTCCGATTCTCGCGATAGTTTTAGGTGATGAAGAAAATATCTAGAAGGTGACAGTTGCAGACAATTTCAAACATTTTTAAAATGACAGACACTTCATTTTGCACAAGCACAAGGATATTAAGTATGGTAGAATTATTTTGTTGCCAAAAACGACATCCGTACATCATTTTAAAATAAACCCACGTATAAGTTTCGCAGTGGAATGCCAATCCTAAGTTGACAGAATCCTTATCAAACATTGTCGGACAAACGAAAAATTTCAAGTTAAAAATTTAATTTTTAGCAGCGGTTTGAATTATGGAAAAATGAAGCAAGAAATTTCTAAGTATATACTTAGGTAGGTATGTTTTTTTTCTTACATTTCAAATTAATGCTCCCAAGCATTAAAAAAAAGGAGAGAAAAAATTTTCAATTAGGTACGTATTTCAGTAATAATTTTAGTGTTACGTATAACAAATGAACCTTTCATTTATTTGAAAGTAATTATGGTTTTACATGTTGCATGGTATGGTAAGAGTAAGTATATAGGTAAGAGCAATACAACAAAATGGCTGTTAAATTTTTTATGTGTTATGTGTTATAAGGTCAACCAGGGTAATTGTAAACACGGGGTAATTGTGAACAAGACACATGACTTTTACCCAAAATTTGGTAACTAAGCTTAAAATATCAAGAATGTGGTCATCTAAGTGATCAAGTAAAAAAATTTCACTTTTTCAATCTCTGAGTTGAGAATAATTGATTTTTCATAAGGACACTGTTCCTAATTGCAAAAGTGATCTACTACATGAACATAAAATCGTCATTTTTATAAGAAAATATTGATATTTTTTCGAAATGTTCATATTTTCGTGTAGTATACTCATCAAAAAATATTCATCAATTTTTACATCGTCGTAAATTTTTTTCAATAATTTTTTATGGGGTGTTTACAATTACCCATAAGAATTTCACGTTTTTGGGGTAATTGTAA
>FIZV01028575.1:0-12747 GCA_900050545.1 Trionymus perrisii | reverse complement strand
ACCATTTTTGAATTGCCTAAAAAAAACTCCATTAAGAAAAAAATTTAGAATTATTTTTCTTAAAATTCTTTCAACAAAATTTTTTCCAAATTTTCATTGAAAAAAAAAAACAAAAAAACAAAAAAAACGGTTTTTCTAAATTGGGTTTAAAAAGTTCCAATTTTTTCAAATTCTGTTCAAATCGAGTTTTTTTCCAAGTTTTATTAAAATGATTTCTTTTTAATTTTATTGAAAAAATCCATTATTCAAGCTCATCATTTTTTTCAAAATTTTATTCTGTGAGAAAAAAATATTTTAAACTAATTTTTCAAAACTTGAATTTTTTTAAACAAAATTTCAAAAAATTTCATAATTTTAAAATTTTAAAAATATCTTTGAAAAATTTCAAAAAATATTTTTTTTACAAAAAAATCAGTAAAACAAAACTTGGAAACATTTTTTTAAAGAAAATTAAAAAAAAAAGTTTCATAAAATTTGAAAACAAAAATTGAATTTTAACAGGAATTGGAAAAAATTGGAATTTTTAAATGTAAAATTTTTAAAGTTCGAAAGTTCAGAAAAGCCCTTGAACCTATTTTTAAAAAATGAAAAAAAAAAATGAAGAAAATGATTCTAAATAAAATTTTTGAAACAAATTTCTTCGATCGAATTTTTAAAATTTTCATAACAAGTTTAAAAAAAAAAATTGACGAAAATTCAAAAAAATCATTGGAATCAAATAGAAAAAAATTATTCTAATGTCTGAACCAAATTTTAAAAAAATTGAATTTTATTTCAAGAAAATTTCATCAAATTCCATTCTAATAAAACCGGAAGAAAAAACTCGATTTTGAACAAAAATGGAAAATAATGGAATTATATTGTTCACTAAAAAATTTTATTTTATTAAAACTTTATTATTTTTGAACTTTAAAAAAATTGAAATTATGTTCACACAATAAAAACTTGAGAAAAAAGATTATGAACAAATTTGAAAATATTGAATTTTTTTAAAACAAAATTTTACCTAATGTTCTTTCTTAACAAAATATTCTGGACAACATTTGAAAAAATTTGAATTTAATTCAAAAAATTTCAGCGTGAATAATTCAATGTTAAAAAAAATTGAACAGGTAATAATTCTGTTTTTAAGAAAATTAAAAAAAAAAATAGTTCTTTAGTACGGGTAAAATTTTGAAATAAATTCGATTGACGATGAATAAATAATTGATGGTCTTTGTGTATACAAAATTGAAAATAATACGACGAGAAAAAAAATTACAATAAAATCACTCATCGAAATTTTACAAATTTTTTACCTCATCGAAGAAAAAAATATCATAATTTTTTCACCCACCTTGCGCCACTCCCCAAGGGTATTTCCTTCCTCGCACTTTTTTACCATCCACTTCTAGGACGGTATTTGAGCCAACGACAGCGAAAGGAACCCTATCTCGTAGATTTTTATGTAACTTCAAATCTTCTTCGTTAATACATTCTGGGAAGTCGTAAATTTTAATTTTGTGCTGAGCGATTTCGTTTAAAATCTAAACAAAGAGAAGCAAAACCACACACATACGTTAGAAAAAAATGAACTATAAAGGAACCGTCGCATCGCATTGCGTCGCGTCGGAATCGAAGGAAGGTGTTGTCTATGTCTATCTCTATACAGACCTGTTTCTTAAAATAGGCGATTTCTTCCGGAATCATGGTATCGGCTTTGGCAATAATCGGTATAATATTCACTTTATCGTGCAGTCTTTGCATGAATTCTACGTCCAGAGGTTTAAGCCCATGACCGGATGGAGCGATGAAATACAAACAACAATGAACTCTGGTATCGGAAATTGGTTTTCTATTTACTCTACTTTCGGCATTCAGGTATTCTTCGGATCTGTAATGACAAATTTGTTGTTTGTTGATTTTTTTAAATAAGATAACTAACGGTAAGGGGTTTATTTGCCAGAAGTACGTATACCGAACCTCGACTCGATGTAATCGATGATCGGCTGCCAACAATTCGAATTATCGACCGCGTCTCCAAAACCTGGCGTGTCGACGATCGTCAGCACTAAATTAACCTTGTTTTCTTTCAATAAACATCTGCTAGTTTCAACTTGTACGGTTTTCTTGATCCTGTGAGATGGACCAACGTACTCTGGACTATAAATATCCGACAGGAACAACGAATTTATCAGGGTTGATTTCCCTAGACCAGATTCGCCTGTAATCATTGTAAAAAAACACAAATTATTATTTTTTTAATTCGAAAATTAAAGTAGATATTTTGAAAAATAATGAAGTTTTTTTAAAACTACATCTGCTTGATTTGAGTTCGACAGGTTAAAAAAATAATTACTAATGATGATTTGGTAACACGTGTCAACCATCGTCAATTTTTTCATAGTTGAGAAAATTTTCAAATCAATGTAATAAATATTATTAATTTTACTAATCAAGGTGACAACTCTGAGAGAAATTCAATGGAGTGTGAAACTTCCTGGAAGTGTAAAGTGGAACTATATTGATATTATTTTCCACAAGTTCTTAGGTATATGTTCATTTCAAGGTTGTAAGAAATACATTATTCATAAAAAAATACGTAATAGCATTTTCATAGAAGAAACACTTCAATACGTGTGTCATGAAACGTATCTCATGTTTCTACATGTATTTTCAATTTTTAAAATAGAATCCAACAGCATTGGATGAGAGGGGTCACGAGGGAGTAGAAAATGACTCAGTGTAATGACACCAATATTTCACAAAATTTCACTACACAAAATTTGTTTATTTTTTGTGAACTTAAAAAAAGAAAAAAGTAGAAAGAAATGTGTTTGAAGGTAAATTTCATTCTTGGAATTGGAATCTCACATGGAGCACAGAATTTTTTTATATTTGTGCTTATTTCTGTATCTTCTTGTTCTTTCATTCACCCCTGGAGGGGTATTGTGACCTTAACGATGGACTGCCACCTGGAGAGTGTTACGTCATACCTTGCTGTCCTTTTGCAATAAATTGTTTCAAATAAATATTTTTTTGAAGGAGAATTTTTGTACCGAAAAATATTTTTTTAAATACTTTTATAAAGGATTTTTGAATTATTTAAGAGTTTTTTGTGTTTCTAAAATTTAAAAAAAAATTGCTGTGGGTATTTTTTAAAGATTTTATGAAAATTTCAGAAGAACTTTGTGTGAAAAAGTATATTTTTAAATTTTTTGGTAGGATTTTAAAAATGCTATCCATTCCTGTAAAAAAATTATTTTTTGGAGAATTTTTTTAAATCATAATTTTAGAAATATTTTTCTTTTGTGAATTTTGTTTTGAAATAATTTTTTTTCAATGTATTTTGAAGTTCTCGGAAAATTTTTGTACCAATTAAAAAAATTAAAAAAAAAATTGTTATGATTTTTTTGTTTTGAAATAATTAATTTTGGGATAAAATTTTTTTTCATTGTATTTTAAAGTTTTTGGAAAAATTTTGTAGGTATTTAAAAAAAAAATGAAGTGTTATTTATTTTTTTTAAATAAAACTTTTCAACTAAATTTGCGTTTCACTCCAGACACCTAATTTTCGTACCAAAAAAATATATTTTCAAACATTCTTTTTAAAAAAAATTTTGGGTGGCACTTTTCAACTCTGCAAAAAAATTTGATGAGAAAAAATTTTTTCAAAAAAATTTTTTAAATAAAAATTTTAAAAATATTTTAATTCTGCAAATTTTGTTTAAAAAATCCGAAATTTTTTCAATAATTTTTGAACTAGCTAAGAGAATTTTTTGTACTTACATATATTAAAAAAATTTGTATTATTTTTACTAAACTTTTCCAAATAGGTACTTTATTTTTGATACCAATTTTTTTTCATAAAAATTGCATTTTTCGAGCTCTTTTTTGAATTTTTTTAATAAAATGTTTTAAATAACTTAAACAAATATTTTACTATGGGAATTCTTTTTCAGCTAGTTTTATTATTATAATAATTGTTATTTTGATTTTTCAACGATTTAAAAAATAGTTATATTTTTCACAAATTTAAAAAAAAATTCCACAAATTTTTCAAATGAATCTTTGCCTTAAAGAAGGTCTTTATTAGTAGAATTTTTACTTTACGAAAAATAAAAAATAAAATAAAATTCTAGAAAATTTCTTTCCAGAACAACATTTTTTTTGCCAAGAACTATTTTTTAAATAGTTTTTTAAAATAATTTCTAGTTAAAATTTCTTTATAAACTTTTAATGGGATTTTTGAATTCACCCAAAGAATTTCATATGAAAAACATTATTTTTAAATTTTTTTCTTGATGAGATATTTCTGAAGAATTTTTTGTTCCTGCTTGAAAATGATTTTAATGTTTTTTTCCATTTTTTCTCAAAATTTTTCTAACGAGAATTTTCCAAATATTTATTTTTTCCAAATTTTATTTTAATAATAATGTTTTTTTTTTTTAATTTTAAACGTTTTTTTAGAAATTTTTTTTATAAATTAAAATTTTTTTTAAAAGAACTTTATGCATTGTTTCTCTGATTTTCAATAATTTTTTTTTTTTTTTCAACAAAAGTTTTTTAGATATTTTATTTTTGGGAGTTTGATTTGCAAATATTTTTGTAACAATTTATGATTTTTTTGTACCAAATTCCGTTTTAAAAACAAGTTTATATTTGTATGTACTAAAAAAATTTCCCCATTTTTTCAGAATTTTCTAATATTTATTACCAAGAGATTTTTTAAATAATTTTTTTTAACGCCATGTACAGCGATGAAGGATAGTGGCGTTTTAACAAAAAAATTTCAAATAGTAAATTTTATAAATTTTTTTTAAAATAGAATTTTTAGAAAAAATTTTCAGTTTTCAAGAGAATTTTAGGGTTAAAAATATTTTTTACAATTTTTTGATACGATTTTTGATTTTTTTCAAATAAAAAATATTTTTTAAAAATTTTTTCACATTTTTCCCAACAGGATTTTTACTTAAACATTTTTGCAAAAGGAATTTTTTACCTAAAAAATTATTTTTTTCTCTTGATTTATTTTCTAAAAAGTTGAATGCTTTTTGTCCTAATTTCACTCATAAACCTTCAAAAATGATATAGATAATTTCTACAAGTCACAACCGTGAAAAAAAATTCTACGCGTAAATTTCGCTACATTAGAACCTATTCCCACCATTTATTATAGATCAGATTGGTTACTTTCTCAAGTAGGTCAACTTCGAATCATTCAATTACGGTACCATACTACGAAAGTTTCAATGGAATGAAAACCACAATTCAGCTATATACACCAAGTATAGGAGAGTCCAACGCCTTATAAAAAATTTACAACGTTTTTAGAAAGTAAAAAGTGCACAAGCACAAGACGATGGCCTTTAGCAACACGTGAAATTACAACCCTCGGCTACGATTTCTGTTTACTCTAACGTAGCGTTGTGGAAACATGGATATGGAAATTGTTAAAAACGATTTCGTAGATACTCTATTCGTAAGCTCGTTAAACGCTCGTTTCGAGCCGGTATAATTAATATTGCGAACCGGCCATTAATTACGACGTTCATCTTGTGGAATCCTATAAGTAGCGTAAAATTCAAGGTTACGAAGCTTCGGCCATAGGGAGGAGGAAGCGCTGTGACGGCATGATCATCGCCGATCCGATAATTACCGCAGAACTTCTTCGGCTTTAACCTCACACAAGAGCAGATCGAATTGTTGAAATGTTTCATGTCGATAGTTGAGCATATTTACTCGTGAAATTAGCCATTATTTACCAAACGTTGGTTACTTTTTGAAACTTATCGCGCTGCGCCTTGTCAAAAAGTAAACATACTTCGTAACGTTGAAAGGAAAATAAAACATAAGTTGTGGTTGCGTAAAAGAAGAAAAAGAAACGTATGCTTACCGACTACCATCAGCGTAAATTCGAATCCTTTTTTGATCGCTTTTCTGTACACTTGATTTGGGAAATTGGCGAAGCCTACATAACCGTCTAATTCTTTGGTAATTCGTGGCACGGTTGTTTTTTCTTTATCCACTTTATTAATTCTTTCTTTCATGTCTAAAACGTCTGTGCCATCTGAAATAAATTGAAAATAGAGTTAAATTAGATAGGAGAAATTTGAAGAAAATCGACAGTTTGAAATTCCATAAAAAGAACATTTTTTTTTTTTTTTGAGATCAAGTTATTTTTTTAAAAACCCCTGCAAAAATTTTTACAGCAAGATTCACAAAATCAAAAGTAAAAATTACATAATTAGGTATTTCTTCGAAAGCTTACAGTGAGACAAAAATGAATTTAAGAAACGATTCATTCGATTTAACATAAAAAATGACGCAGTTTTCTGCTTTTTCTTATTCAGTGGTCTTCAAAATAATGTAAAATTTGAACTTATGAATAATACATATTTTTCCAGAATGTATTTCATTTTAAAATACATACATGTTAAACGAAAATTTTGAAATGGTGGAAACTTAAAATACCTATACAATGTATACTTTTTCAATAAAATTACACTTTGAAAAAAAAAATCAATTATTTTTTTTTTAATTGGAAAAAGTTTAATTTACGTACCAAATAATGCGCTTTTTGAACAAGGTTTTTAAAATTTTTATTTTTTTTTTATGGAAATTTACCTACTTTTTGAAAAAATTTTGAAATAAGTACATAAAATATTTTTAGGAAATTGGAAAAAATAAAAATTAAAAAAAAATCGACTTCATTTTTAATGTCGGAAAATGTCACATTTATGAATTTTCAAGTTCATAAATGTGACATTTCAAAGCATCAAAAATGTGACATTTACCTACTAGTTTCAAAAATGCAAAATTTTTAAGCGTCAAAAATGTAACAGCGTCAAGTGTCAAAAATGTGACATTTTTAAATGTCAAAAATGTGACCATTTGTAACTGTCAAAAAGTGGCATTTTCAAATCTTAAAAAGTGACATTTTCAAGTGTCGAAAATGTGATATTTTTAAATGTCAAAAATGTGATCATTTGTAAGTGTGAAAAATGTGACATTTTTAAGCACCATTAAGGTGACATTTTCAAGTGTCAAAACATGACATTTTCTGATGCTTGTAATGTTAGATTTTGTCATGTCGAAAAATGTGGTGTTTTTTGTGTAAGAAAATGATTTATTTTTAATGTTGGAAAATATAACATTTTCAGTGTCAAAAAAGTGACATTTTTAAGTGTCAAAAATGTGACATTTTTAAGTGTTATAAATGTGACATTTTAAAGTGTCATAAATGTGACATTTTCAAATGCCATAAATGTGACATTTCAAAGTGACATTTCTGTGTCAAAATTTGACATTTTCAAGTGCTATAAATTCATGATATTTTCAAGTGTCATAATTTGGACATTTCCAAGTGTACAAAATGTGACATTTTCAAGTATCTCCCATAGCCCATTTAAAAAAACACTTATTATCAAACTTTCACATTTTTTTGGTCATTTTGTTATCTATTAAAGTAGTTCCTTATCAAAAGAATTGATTCCGAAATTTTCATTTTACCCTTAACTCAATTTCAAGTGGAATTCCTGGTTACCTACATTTTAAAAATTGGCAAAATTTTAAGGTTTTACTTTTTTTGGTTAATCAAAGTTTTTCTTTTTCATGAAAAAAAATTGTTGGTTTTTTACTTTCTTCTGTAAATGAAAAATTTTAATTTCCAAAAATGGGAGAGGGGGCTAATAGATACCACTTAAAATTCAGTAATGAGGAAAAATGAAATATTGAAAATAATTTTCTCACAAATAGGAAGAAAATTTCCTAAAAAAACCTCTTAATTCATTTTTCCTACAAATTAACGGCGAAATGAGGCAATCTGAATTTTTTTAATATCATGTATATTTTGACGGATGTTTTTGCGTCACCCTTGAATTTTTCGAAAAAAGTGGGTACAACTTTTTTTGCTGCAAATTTTATGTACTTTAATTTTGCTTATTATCACGTTTTGGTTTAAACAAGTATTTGAAGAGTTATAAGCGAAAAGCAATGAGCAGAACAATTACTTGGGTCTCTACATTTGAGAGAAATTCTGAATGGTGAGGTTTGGGGACTTTTTGTCGGTTTATCAAGACACCAAAAAACAAAAAAAAAACATTTTAAAAGCAAGCAATCATTTATCACCCAAAATGCAATATATACTGGGACTATTCGACAGTCCAAAAAAAATCCAATTTAGAAGTATGCACAGGTACTCACTTCTTACTGGATTCTTTGCGTAATTTTCTTTATTATATATACTCGGAGTAGAGGTAGCTGGTTGCGAGGTCGAGTTATTGGTAATTATGGAAGCGTTTCCATTCAATATATCCGGCTTGGTCGGCGTAGTCGTCGAATTAGAATTAGCTGTCACCGGAGTGGTGGTTGAAGTTGGTGTCGTTGGCAATTCATTTTTAAAAAATAATTCCCGTTTGGACTGTATCTGTAAAAACATCAAACAAGAAGAGAATCGTATTAGTGAAAAAAAATCCACGCTTAAAAACTTATCAATCAAACATACGCCAATATTTAAAAAGTTAAAGTATTTCCTGAATTTCATCCCTCACAAAATAATAATAATTTTCGACACCGTCAACTAGAAATTCAATAAGAAGCACCTGTTCGTCCGAGCACTCGATCAAATCCTCCTGATCGGAAACATTTACCACTATTTCTGGCATACTTCAGGTCTACTTATAATCGAGAATTTGTCAAACGTCACACGCGAATCCAACCGAAACACACTGTGTCAACATAACCGAAGAATTTTATAAAATGAGCAAATTTTTTTTCAATGTGAACGTTTTTATTATTGCAATACGATCGACTCGGATCGTCCTTTCTCTCTCTCCTTCGCCGTCTCGCGCCTCCATTTCTACAATTAACTCTTCGTATGTTTACGATCCTACAATCCAAGGTTCCAGAAATAATAGCAAATCGATTTAGAATTCGAATACAATAATGAGTTTCTTCATTCATGTACGATTGACGGTTTGCAATTTTACAATAACTGTCCCTGGTCCCATAGAATCGAATTTCATTTCAATTTTTTGTTTCCCAAAAAGGATCGCGATAAATGTTCGTAAATTGCATACTTTAAAGTTTTTCAACTTTTAAGGTTAAAAACAATTCATTGGAAAGCATTGTGAAAAGAAAAAAGCTTCTTGGAAACTCACTCGACGCTAAATATCGAAATTATAACTTTTCATCTAGTAAAATGAGACCATTAAAATCGAGCAAATTGCACTTTGAGTCACTTGAATTTTTTTAGAATTGAAATGTCCCCTTCGGTCTCCTTGATTAACCACCAAATAGTTCCCAAACCTTGCTCCTCGGGAAATCCCGAAACGTGGATCCAACAAAACAAAAAGATTATTTTCATTTTTAGGAAAAGTGAACGGGTGGCGCAAAAACATCCGTCGAAATATACAGGATGAAAAAAAAGAAGATTGTCCCCCTTCCCATACATTATACTTTTTCGGAAGGATTCAAATTTATGCGAATGATGACACACATGAGACTCAAAAAAAAATCCTACCCTCTCCTCTCTCCTGGAGTGTTTCGTAAGTGGGCACGTGTGAACCTCACTTTTTGAAAATTGGCAATAACTCTTCAACGGTGCCCCAACTCAAAAAAAAAAAAAAAATTAAAATAAACTTTAAATTACGTAGAATTTTCCACAAAACCGCTTCATATCTTTATTTCCACAAGTTAATGGCGACATTGTATTTTATTCGAGGAAAAGAGAGTAATTCCTTATTTTTTCACACTGTATATTTTCACGCTTGTTTTTGCTCCACCCGTTCACTTTTAGAAAAAAACGAATATAATCTTTTTTGTTAAAAATTTTATGACCTTTAATTTTGGTTATGACCATTTTTTTGTTTAATGGCATATTTGAAGCGTTATAAGCGAAAAACAACGAGGAAATCTCGATCTTTCGGTCCACATTTTGGAACTTCTCAAGAGACGAAGTTCAAGGACTTTTTAGTAATTAATTGGAACATCAAAAGGAATATTTTAAAGAAAAAAAATTATTTAACAGAACTTGAGTAGACAAACAAAATTCCTAATCAATTATCACGATATTTTGCCTTTTTCGATTTTGAAGGGGCAACGGTTTCAAAAAATTCAACATTTTATCAATACAACCCATAAAACAGGTGTAACTTTTTCAGAGGAGCAAAATCAGTTGTGGTAATAATTTGCCTATTTCTGAAAATGAAGGCGCTATGGAGCCTCAGACTTCGAAAATATCGATATTTTTTATGCTTCGTAGCGCCTTCATTTTCAAAGATAGGCAAATTCTTCACATAACTTTTGTGCTCCTCTCAAAAAGTTACATCTGTTCCATGCATTGTTTTGACAGAATTTTTCAATTTTAATGTCTCAGAAGTGCGCCGGTAATAATTACGGTAGGCAATACATTTGACAGAAATTTCTCGTTTCCATAACTCCTTCAATTTCAAAAATAGGCATCCCAATGTAATCACATTTTTTCTTGTGTTTTCAAAGTGCTATACACTAACGGAGTGGAACAATTTTTTTAATGCAGTGTTGCCAACTAATTTTACTTAGAAAATACTAAATTTTCAAAGTTTTATAGCGCCTTAAATTTTTCACATAGGCAACTTATCATGATAACGTATTTTGTTTATGTACTCGAATTCTATCTATGGTTGAAATTTTGTAAAACGCTTCATGGGACACCCTGTATAAAACCATTTTCAACACACCTGTACACCACAGTCTACTCATTTTTCATTTTCTCGACCGATCAAAGAAGAAATTGGGTCAGAAGAGCTACATAAGCGGGCACCAATCAACCATAACGATATCGCAGTTTAACAAATGAAGAAATTTTTCTCCAATTTTGCGCACTCGATTGCCATAAATGCCTGTCAACTTGCACTCTAAATAGCTTAATTTACTAGCTAAGAACATACTTAAGTACCTAATGAGAAGAATTAAATAGCAAATCATAAACTAAATGGCACATAATATCCGTAATTATTGCGAAGCGATGTTTATGATGAATAATATTCTTAAACAGAAAGAGAAAAAAAGCACAAGGAAGGGGCAACACCGCTGCACATAAATTATACCTTCACTATGAAGAATAAAAAATTAATCTTATTAGTCGCGTGCCAATGTACACAGAGGTACATTGTGTTTTTTTTTTTTTAGTGGATACTCGAATGGAAGAAATTACACGTACGATGTCGAGTTGGAGATATAAATCTGACGTGTATATGATGTTTCCTCGAGCACACCTATTACCTTAAGCATTTTTTTTTTGGCTAAGAGACCGGAATATGGACGGATCAATATAAACGGTATTATGGGGGAGTTTGCTTCAAGGGGTCTTTTTGGCTACGTTAGGGATGGCTTGGCTTGTCGTGTGTAAGGGCTGTGAAAATGCTAGTGTTGGAAATCGAAATACCGATTTGGCTACGTTGCTTGCCATGTGAGATATTCGGTGTACTAACCAGACGATATGACACATGCTCGATATAAAATGGTGGCGATTTTCGGTTTCTTCGTAATTACGAATTCACCGAGTTAGATTTTGGAATATTTTCAAGACGAAAGTAGACTTTTGTATTGATATCGATTTTCTACCCCGAAAAACTGCCTACATTAATTCGAGAATACTATTTCGGTGTTTTTACACAGAGTTCTCTCATTAGTGTAGGAAATTTGATACCGTTTCAAACAAAAATAAAAGGGTATTTTCGTGGTCTTTTGTTTCATGATTCCTGCAAACAAGCACAAAGTATCCACTCCTTGGCTCATCATAATTAAGGGAGGTAATTCCATATTTGAAGAGCGGAAAATATATACAATGAACGATAGCATCAGTGACGAAGTACACATTTCCTTTGTACCGACTGAAAATGTACCAAGGAGAATAATAAGGAGACATTTTATCCGCGACATTTACCATTTGTATCGTAAGCAATAAAAATTCGTCGTAAAAGGCGCACAAAATGTACGAGATGGGAAATATTTGTAGGTAGGACAGTAGGTATAAAGCTAACAACGGGAATACATCGGAATACGAAGTGATTAATCTTTGAAGTTTCAAGTATATTTCGTAGCTTCAAGTTGCTATCTCACAGAGAAAACTAATAATCATTTGTCAAAAGCGAAATTACTGCAGTATACATGTTTTATTCCTGCTATTTTCCATCTAGTTGTTGTTGTAAGGTATGGTTTGAACTATACAATTGGACAGGTAACTTTTTTTTAGAGAGAAAATACCTATAAAATTAAATTTCAAAACAAAAAAAAATTGAGAGAAAATTTTTTTACTACTAAGAAAATTTTCTGCATCACAAATAAAAAGAAATTGTCTTTGTCTTCTTCAAAATTTTCATTTTTATTTTGTTTGAGAAAATTTTGAAAACATTTAAGAGGTAGAATAAATTTTTAAAATTTACAAGCACGAAATTTCAGTTAGAAAAATACAAAAAACGTAGGTATCAATTTGTTTTTAATTGACAAAAAATAATTTATTTTAAAAAGAAATATTTCAAAATCTTTTTGAAAAAAAAAATCAAAAATTCTATTTAAAAAAAATGCTTCACAATTTTTCTGAATTTTTCTTTAACAATCTCAGACAATTTCTTGTGATATTTTAAAATAAATAGGTAAGTAGTACATTTATTCGTACAATAAATTTTGTAAAATTTGCTTTTAAAAGATGTTTTTATGAAATTTTTGAAATTATTTTGATAAAATTTTGAATTTTTATCAGGAAAATTTTTAAATTTTCCTTTC
>FIZV01028572.1:0-14732 GCA_900050545.1 Trionymus perrisii | reverse complement strand
CAAATATGTACCTGTTAAAAGATTCTTTTTTTTTTTTTTTTTTTTTTTGTAAAAAAATACTCGTATCCAAATTTTTTTGTAATAGAAAATTTTCAGTAAAAGGACAAAGATCTTTCAATTTTTTGGGAGAAAAAAATCTTAAAATTTTTCTATATCAAAAAATTTCTCAATTGTAATTTCCAACTCGAGCTACACTTCGGAAAGTCTTAAGTTGCCGGTCCTGAGAGCATGAGAACCATGCACTTACAAAAAATTACTAAGTACTAAATCGGCAATTCCTAATTGTCCGTCAGTTTCGGTCAATCGCCATTGAGCATGTTTGAAACAAATCTCGCTAGTTCGGACGGCCATTATTTGTTTATCACCCCTTAACGTTTCTACTTTTTGGCTGGATATCAGTTGGGTTTCTTTGTAGCAGGACAACATCATATCTAATTCCTCGCTATTGGAGTTCAACTGCTCCTTGCATTCGTTTATCTACCAATAACAAAACACGTTAAATTAAGGTTGGTTAGAATTGATAGATGTAATAGGAGGCGTACCTCGCTTTCTAGCTCTTCTATATCTGACAGTAAATCTTCGTTGTTTTCTTCTATGATGGTTTTTTGTACGAGGTATATTTCTTTTTCGAGTCTTTTCAGTTTCGCTACCAAACTCCTATCGAGCAAAAATTCGAGTTAAAAATTTATTTATTTAAAAAAATGGACAATTCTTTAAATTACCTGACTAAATTCTGCAATTGTTGAATTGGTTTTCTTTGATCTTGAACGCTCTGTAGTTGTAACTGGAATCGCATTCTTTGTAATCTTTCGTAAGCTTCTTTTCGTCTCGGTTCGACATATAATAATAAATTATTAACGATGTCCAAAATCATAGCATACTAAAAAATGGACAAATGATTATAATTTCTGATTTCCATTTTAATCTGCTCGTAATTTAGGTGACAGTTACTTGAAGAGAGTTTGTGCAGACATCCAAGTCGTGATGCATTAATGTAAACGCATCCACAGCTTTATCTTGACGTTCCCAAGGAGTACCGCTGTCTTCGGCTGGAGGTGGAGGAACTTCATCGAGTATACTAGGATCCAAGCTCGTTTCTCCATAACCGGCGTAGAAAAACTCGCATTTACATCTTGAAACGATACGTTGCAACTGAAAAATTATCAAATCGAGTCGTAGCATTTTTAATAACGATAGATAGGAAAAAAATACCCAGAGCTGTGTATAAACGTACTTGCAACGGATTATTCTCGTGAATATTTCCTCCTGCTCCGACAGTTTCACTGACAACTCCACCTACACTTTGTCCACTTCCAACTAAATGAGGTAAATCTGGTAAATCAGCGATTACCGTCGATCCGGCATCTTTTTCTTGAATATTATCCACAGAAAGCCACATGATATTTTCTAAAAACAATTAAATGATAATTTCACGAAAAAATCATCTTTTGATTTTATAATATAAAATCGAAATAATCACCATCCAAGGTATCGTTGGCGCTAACGGTGGCATAATACTGCATACATTCCAAAGACCCAACCCAGCTGGTTTTTGAAACAAGAGTTCTATCTTTCCACACAGGGCGATGTATTTTTTTCAAAATTTCCGCCTTAGCTGTACTCATAATTACGTATCCTTTCGTCTCACAACCTTTTAATAAAACTTGACTATTGACTAGGGCAACTGCAACAAAAAACCACGAATATTAGAACCATAAATCAAACATTTGTGATTTTTACGGTCGAATCGTACTTGACCAATTCTTATGTACGACGTCGTCTTCTTGACAGGAGGCCAAGCCTTGCAAATATTGTTCTCTCATCTGAACTGATAAATCGTCGCTAAATACAACAGCTTTATTTTCCGCTTCGGCGATCAATTGCTGAAGCATCGAGGCCGCGTGACCGGATTGTAATTTACTCATAGGCGAAGGTGTCTCTTGGACCAAAACTGATGGATTTGATTGCTAAAAGCAGACATTCGGTTAGATTTGTGTTTGAGGCTATTTAGTTGCGAGAGAATAGAATTTTCTAAGAGGTGGATGAATTTTTCCCGAAAGGTTAGAGGTTGAAATTTTTTCAATGTTGAATGTAAGAATGATTTAAAACTCAAAAAAAAATTGAGAGATTTCTTTTGAGGCAAAAATTAAGATTTCCTCACAAAAAATTAGAATTTTTTTCGCCACATAAACGAAGGTGTCTTTCTCCAAAAAATTGAGATATTTTTTTCTACAAAAAATAGAGACAAGAAAATATATTTTCTTTCACTCAAAAAACAATTTTTTTTTCGGAAAATTGAAATGCTCCTTTCCCTTAAACAATAGAAAAGAAATCCTCCTAAAATTTGATTTTGTTCTCAAAAAATTAAAATTACGTATTTATTTATTTATTTCTGCTAAAAAAAAAAAAAATTAAAAAAAAATGAGAATTTTCCAAAAATTTTACTCTAAAAAATTGAGAGATTTCTTTACGCCAAAAAATGAAATTTCTTCTCAAAAAAAAAAAATTGTGACCAAAAATCAAGTTGTTTTTTTTTCTTAAAATTAGAGATTTTTTTCTTTAAAAAAATATTATATTTTCCTCACAAAAAAATAAAGTTTCTTTTCCTCCAAAAGATTCGAGAATTTTTTCCAAAAAAAAAAAATTGGCAGTGGTTTTTACTTCAAAAAATGGAAAGTTTTTTTTTCTAAAAAAAATTAGACAAAAAATCGAGACCTTTTTTTCTTTAAAAATGAGAGATTTTTTCCGAAAAAATTGGAAAAAAATTCAACGAAGTTGAGAATTATTTCATTTTTTTCAGATGGCTCCAAAGAATTAAGATATTTTTTATTTCAAGAAAATTCAGAATTTTTTTTCAAAATTAAAAAAAATCACTTTAGAAAAATTGAGAAATTTTTTTTAAGTTGCCGTCCATGGTCAGAAAGGAGATTAAACTGTACTTGAATAGGAGATCCGGGAGGTGCTTGACTTTCTATACTACGACTTCTAGTTTTAATCGGGGTAGTAGATGAATCCGGACATCTGAATCCTTTCAGAGCAGCAGTCGATAAATTTTTCTTCAATTGCTATAAATTAAAGTAATTAAAAAATTACCTAATACGGTATATAACTTGTGGAGGACTGATACTTACTTGAGTTTTTCTAAACGAATCGTACAAGGCGAAAATAATGTCTCGATTTCTCGGTGTCCATGCTCCTTTCAAAAGTACAACTACAAGTCCATGCGTAGGTGTGTCATCTTTGCTGGTTTGACGACTACTTCCAAAACTAGGTAAAGAACTCGGCACAGGTGTAAATCTGCCATAAGATACCTTACTAACGCTGAGGAAATAGCATTTCTCTACTGGTTGTTGAAGATGTAAGGTTTGCTGTAGAAAAAAAATCCTTTAGTGACTAAAATTTTCAATATTTACCCGAAATTACCAAACGTACTTCTTTTTTATCTTCAATTTGCAGAGCACTTTTGAGCCAAACCTCGGCATCATTAAGTTCACAATTCATGTACGTTATGGACCACGCAGCTCTCGGTCGATGACGTAATCCATCATCAATGGGCACCAACTTCAACAAGTATTCTACAAAGAAGGAAAAAAGATTACTCCCATTCGCGATTTCGTACCCAGTTCAATTTCAGGTACCAACCTGAGCCAAAAGTGAACTTTTCTCCGACCAGTTCTAGACCACGTTGCCTTGAGAACGACATCCAATAATGAACTTGAAACCGATGCAATGCCAACGAAAGATTAACTTTTTTATAATGCCTGTTCAGCGATAATTTTCTAGGACGCAGGTTATTAAACACCAATCCTCTTCTGGTCGGTCTGGTAGCTCCGGATAAAATCAATTTTAAACTTTCAAACCACCTAATTAAATCATCAGAATTAATCATCAGATAAAAATACAAGCAAATTAAAATTTTCCAATCGGATACCTTAGCGTGCTGCTAAATAACGAAGCAACAGGACATTCGGAAGCTCGAATTGCACTCCCGGTTGGTTTAGTTTCCAATGTCAAAGTCAAATTCAAATTTTGTGATCGGAAAGCTCGAAAAGAATCGTGTTCTTGGTTACTCGAGTATTCTGGTAATTTGTCAGGAGCGCAGGGCATCACAGAATGATGATCATTAGCATCGCCGAAACAATCCCAAATCAGTTTCATGGTTAATTTTAAATTAGGTAAGTAGAGTAATCTACAGTCGTCGTATTTTGAAGCAGTTCTGACATATACTTCCAGGTTTCCTTTGAAAATGAATTTAGCTGAAAAAAAAAAGACAGAATGTGAATTTCTTCAGAGTACTATTTCAATAAATTTGTATCAAACTGACCATTTGTCCAATCCATGACTACATCGTTCCAAGTGACTTCCATTTCTTCGGTTGTATTATAAGGATCTAGAGAAGCATGCAGTAAAAAAGTCAATTGACGAATGCACATTGTCAATCTTCCGTGATAAATGAATCGAATTTTATCCCAAAATGGTAACGGAGGACTTGGATCTTTACTCGAGCTGACGATTTTTGAAAACGCTGCAATAAAAATGATCGAATCAGTGAAATGAAATTTTAAGAAAAAATTAACAAGCTTAGGATTTTTTTTTACCTAAATTACATTGCGATATTACAGGTTCCCAACAAGGTCCAAAGGCATAACTAAACTTATCAACTTCGCAATTAAAATCGTGATAGTATTTCAATGACGTCATACTCCTTTCGATTGTAATTTCACCATATGGATCTCCTAGTTCAACCACAGCGTCTCGTTTCGCTCTCTTGCCAGCTGTCTGTTCTGCACCAACTAGTCTACCCCACAAATGAAACTCTCCTATGTCGAGCCAAGGTTGAGGGAAGTCTCTTAATTGGAATTTCCACTCTTTGCAATTCGCTGCGATAAATCTACACCACAGAGTCGAGAATTCTATACCGTCTGCTGGCCATGGACTGAAAAATAACACGAGTACGTTAATATTAAACATGAATCAAATCATTCCATTTGATAACCGATTGACTCACCTTTCAGGATCAATTTCAGTCAAAATTCGAACCACTTTTTCACTTCCCATAATCGAAGGATCAGCCATGCAGTTAATTTCTAAATCGGTGATTACCCAAGCGAAAAGTCTGGTTCGAATGGGAGCTTGTAATTTCATTTGTTTTGATCTCTGAACGTAAATCTGAGCGTTGATTTTTTGCAAAGATGCGTGTAATTCCTCGACTTTACCGACCGGTAAAAATGGTCTCTCTTGATACATTTTAGCAAGCTAAATTAAATGTTAATTTTTATTTAGAATTGCGAAGAAAAAAAATACAAAACGTAAGAAATTTACCTTCTCGTCCAACATTTTTTGTCGTTTAATGCTTTCTTCGTATTCATCCACCAGAAGCTCGTAATTATCGCGTAAACTCACTTCAAACGGATCGTCGCTCATTTCAAAAAGAAATTCTTTCACCTGAAATCATTTAAAAAATAAATAAATCTAATTTAAATACATCACTAGTGTACTACAAAAATTACTTTAAAAATTATATCTCCCGGTAACGTCTTGCTGACACCTTTACTCTTGGCATGGAGAAGTCTGAGCCACTTAAAAATGGTAAGGAATTCGTTGTGGAATGTAACGCAGAAATTATGCTCATACGGAAATACCGCTTTCAACGTTGATATATTCGCTTCCCTGCGATAAAAATTGCATTTTAATATTGCTCGCGAAATTTAAACACGTATTTTCGTACCATATGGTATTCGTAGCTAAAACGAATCCTTCGGCGTTTGATCTTTCGGCCCTTAAAATTTCACTATTCAGCAGACGAATCAAATGGAAACCATCAACGGTGAAAATGTTATTGTTATCGACAGCTATTCTAAAAGATGGACATTCTAGTCGCATCTGAGTGTTATTTTTTCGCAGGATGATGTTCTCTGTGAGATAGAAATTCAAAAATCAAGAGGTTGTAATTAATAAAATTATTCGCGATGAAATTTCTACCCACCACTGGAGAAGAGTATTTGCTGTTTTGATGATATTTTTACGCCGATACGACATTTTCCTTTTATAGCGATTTTTAAATAAGACGAAGGTGGTTGCACGTTGTCTTCTTGAATGATTGTAGGTTTGGCTTCGGATGGAGCTAAAAATAATTTTATTATGAGCAAAAAATAATTTACACACATTTTACTTCTTAATTAAAATTATAATTGATACCGGCAATTTTGAAATACGTTTCTTTCATATCGGAATATAAGGTCAACAACTTCAGGTGCAGATTGGTACTCCAACAAAAATCAATTTCATCGGTCAATTCGATCTTTTTATTCTGGTTTCTCCACTCAAACTGGGCAGCTTTCAAGGTAAAACAAGCGTCCTACAAAAAACAACAAAAAATGAAGAAAAAAATTACAAGAAATAGCCACTTTTTGATTTTTTGAGCTTCGACGCTTCGAATAACCTACTTTAACGTCGTCTGATTTCACACAAATAAAATGATGCTTGGTGGGAATAATGGAAGCCATTTTAACACCTTCGAAGGAAGTAAATAATTTGGAAACATCGCTTCCGAAACAAATTGAATCGATACGAACAGCAATACAAACTGAAAAAGAGATCTCATCTTACAAAAATACACATTTGGACATTTGCAGTAAAATTCATTAAAATATTACTTTTTTTATCAGCGATGAGAAACAAATTAACATTAGCAACATTGATATTACAAGCAATTGAAGAAATTGTTTCAGGATTTTCAAGTTTCAACTTGGATATATCTTCTGTCACAGGCATTTTCACAGTACGATAATCACAGCAACAGCTAAGCCGAGAAAATAAATGATTAATTTAATAAAGACAAAGTTGAGCTTGGGTATTTCACAATTCATACCTATAAACTTGATTTAGAAAACTAGATAACGGAGGACTCCATTCCAATTGCATGTTATCTAACATAACTTGCAAACGAGGTACTTTGGGAGGTAAACAGCCTTTAATTTTAATCAATGCGGCTCCGAGCCAAAGCGGAGTACCCCAATAATGATATTTTTGGAATTGTGGCAATACAACTGCGCCATGATCGTAATTTAAATCAGCCCAAACTGAATCTAATTGAAATTCACAAGACCAATTTTTCTGACGTAAATTCAGCGGTAACTGAGAGTAGAATTTATTTGTATTAAAAACAACGCCTCTTTCTGCAACAAAACCGAACAAATGGAATTATTGATATTTTTAACTATACTATTGCATACATATTTTACGTACCATCATCACAAACATTATCACAGGCTAATAGGAACTTGACATTATTAAAGCCTAATAAGAAATCGGAGGTTAATTTTATCAACGTTGTTACGTTGCATAATTGTATTTCGATATGGATACAGAAATAGTCAAACCACTGTTTATCTCGAGTATTTTTCTTCTTCAATGGACTAGAATTGTTCATCTGTTGATAGAAAAATAAATTAGTCGAAAAGCTCACAAGATGAAAATGAAAAATCAAAAATTTACCGAATTTGATGAAGATAAGTAACCAAAATTAATAGTTAACCAATTGTGTATTTCTTTATGATTATACAAAAAAGAAAACGTATTCAGCGATGCGCTCATGGATATACATGTTTTCTCCATCTGAAAAACATCACAAGAGAATTGAATAATTATGGAATAAAATCTATTAAAAAACCATCGAAAGTGTTCTCTTACTTTCGCATCAAATTTAAGTTCTTGTAAATTTAATATTTTTTCTTTACTGGTCCTAATATCTATTCCATCGAACATGACATCTACAGCAAGATGTGGCCATGATGATTTCTCATCTACAAAATTATCAATTCTTAGTAATGGTATCATTTCTACCTTTGTTAAAAAACCCACGACTCACTAAATTCTCGATATGAGGATGTATTTGGAATGAAACAAGTTTTGATTTGAAATTTTTGAAACATAGCGTTCATTTCTGTACTTATATTATCCTTCATTCCGGTCAATATTGATTTCTTCATTTTCAGCAGAGCAATCTAGGGAAAGTTTTTAATTAAAAGATAAACAAAGCATCGTGATCCCGTAACCTTGATCGAAATACCTTTGGAATAACAGGAGATAAATTATGAAGTAATTCGTAAGCTTCGGAGATATTGGTGAATTTTTTCGAAGATATATTCCTACTCGGTACTCCAGTTATATTTTGATATCTTTGTTCGACGAAGCCATAAAATCCGTCATTAATTATGGCTTTCATATTTTCCAACGTGATACATAATTTCTAGAAAGATAAAAATCAATTATGCTTCTAAAATATGATCACAGTTTCCAAACACGAATAAACATACCTCTACAGAAAATGGTCCCTGAGCTAACAATGTCAATTCCATACTAAGAGCAACCGATACCTCGGCAAGACAAGTGGCAAATTGAGTTTTAATAGGGTTCGGTGGTCGGATGCCCGTAGGTATAGGTGCATGTCTGAGTAATTTCGCACTAGCAGAGGTCATCGTTACATTTACCAATAATGTTCGAGCACTTCGTACAAGAGATCCATCTAATTGCACGTCGTTGGCGGATGCATGTAAAAGCCATTCGGGTGACTCGGGCCTTAGTAACATAGCTGTTATGCTACGAATATGAATGGCTAAAAACTGCACAAAAAATCTCATGAATATTGCGATTAATTTTATAGAATGATAAAGATGTACGAAAAAAAGTTGCATTACTTGGGCAAAGGTGATAATCACGGGGGGAATTTTTTGATTATGAAATGAAATATCGTTACGACGCAAGGCATTTTCAATTTGTTGATCAAAATCATCGGAAGGACCAGAGGTGACATCTTTGTTAACGCGTACGTCGCATATAACCAAGCACAACAGTTTAGTTACTTCACTGCTGAGGAAACTGCTGCGAAATCCAATTTTATCGATGTGCTGTAAACAAGATCTCACTGAAAATAAAGCTCATTGGCATCTGTTGTTTCTAAACTCCATACTAACAATCGAAAATCCATTTTTTTTAATCAATACATCGTGTAAGGTAAAATATGGAAAGCTGATTCTTCCGATTTGAGCCTCTATGTGGTATTTCCTTTTGATAACCCAACTTAGTACTTTGGGTAGAACCCTGTAACAATAAATTTAAGGTAAAGGTTATCTGAGTAACACGTAATGATCAATTTAATCAAACACAGTGTTTTTAAACATTATCTACTCCCGGGAATTATCTAAGACTATAAATAACTTATTAGACAGTACATTAGATCATTATGGAATTAGAGTTACATACCAAGCGATGATACCATAAAAAATGCAAGCTATGATCCCATAGACGATCAAGATATCCATGTTCAAATTTTCTCGAGCGGTTTTATGCTAATCAAGTATTTTTTCATGGTCAAGGTTGAAAAATATGTACAAATAGTTCACACACATTGCCCATAAAAAGGCAAAATTCTAAAGATATGTTGATTCATGCAACTAGTCGTTAAAATTTACCATTTCCACACAATTTATGACAATTTCGTAAAAAATAAATTTAACGAAAAAAGTGATAAACCTGTTTGTTGTTTATTTTTTTTTTGAAAGAAAAACAAGAAAAATATGTAGTGGGGTCTATTCTAGAGTAGTGTCATATCTCTTTTCGCACGTTTTTCTCACGTTTTCTTAAAATTTCGTTTTTTTGCTAATAAAAATTGTAAAATAAATAAATTCAAGTTAATAATAGTTTTCATATAACTGTTCAAAATATTTTAATATGTTATGAATTATTAAAATTGAATTTAATGCAATAAAACGAAATTAGAGTTGATTTTTTATGCAAAATGGTACTAGTGCGAAGACAACGTAATTTGAAGTGAAGTTGGTTGGAGGGGTTGGGAGAGAGGCGAAAAACGCAAGAGACGTAAAAAGAGAAATCGAGAACACGATCATAAAATTATTGGCCATTGAAGTGGAATTGTCACATTTGTTCGTGAGTTGTTTGTAATTTTGTTGAAGAAGTGAAATTATTTCTTGTTATTTTAGTAAATTTGTTAATTTTATTCGATATTAGAGCCAGTTCCTCGGTATCAAGGTAAATATTTTCTCATATCATAACTAATTTAGTCATTTAGAGTAGTTTTTAGGTAACTTTTCTTTGTTTGACGTTTTCAGCTAGGGTTAGGGAGTGTGGCTTGTTGAAATTTTCTTTAGCTGTAAATGATCGATTTTATTGTTAAGTTATGAATGATTATTGGGACAATGAATTTGATTCGCGATTTATTCATCATGTTTTCAAATTCTGTATTTCTGGGTGTTTTTCGTGAATTTTTTACAATTCGTGATTTGTCCCGGAAATTGCATCATTCAATCTCAATCGTAGTATTTCGTGGATAAAATCTGTCATACATGTACATTGTGTGTTCTGTAATGAAATTTCCTTTTGAACAATACTTTTCGAGTATTTTTTAAAGTGAAATGATATTTGCAAGTGGAATCCGTTGTTCCTGTGTTCTTTTGTTCTATACGCCATATTGGATGTATATTGCGCAGTTGGTTAAGGAAGGTTAACCATTACCATTATTATCTGCTACGTCACTGCCTTAACGGTACTTCGCGATTTCGTTCATGAAGCAAACTTAGCAAACATATAACACATTAGCCTAGCATAGCGGAAATATGATAACCTGAATCTTAAATTTTACTTCGTAAACGTTCTCGGTTCTAGAATATTGGTAGGTAGTTTTCTTTGTGTGAAAGTTGTACATAAACTGTCAAGGTTTTCTGTTTCGCACTCGTGATCAGCTGATGTTTTCGTTACACGGAATTCTAGAATGTTGTATTGGATGATGAAACTTGTTGGTTAATCGCTCTACGTAACGAATTACGAATTTCAATTACTTACGTGTACTTATCAGCTGATCATGTGATGTACTTGAAATTGTATTTTCAGTGAATTATTTGATGTAGGATTATCCACAGTTTTGCTAAAAAAGATCTAAAATGGGTAATTTTCTTTCTATAGGTACTTCTTCGCATGTACTTGAAATTGAAACCAACACAAAACCCTGTTATCGATTAAGACTTAACACGTCATTGGAAAATAACGTGTACTTTAACCTACTTTAACCTTCATTCGAATGTTGTCATATGAATTTATAAACGGTTATTCATGGATTATTTTTTAGCGATGAGATGACGAATGGATGACGTATTTTATTAATTTTCTCATCTCTTTCACGACGAAAAATTCTATTATAATGCATTAGGCTTCAAGTTTTGAGATTTCTTTTTTTTTGCATAAAAACGTATACCTAATCGAATTTGTATGATTTTTTGATTTCAGAAAAATGCAGATCTTCGTAAAAACGTTGACTGGTAAAACCATCACCCTCGAAGTTGAACCGAGTGATACGATCGAAAACGTCAAGGCGAAAATTCAAGATAAGGAAGGTATTCCTCCTGATCAACAACGTCTGATCTTCGCTGGAAAGCAACTCGAAGACGGCCGAACGCTTTCCGATTACAATATCCAAAAGGAATCGACTTTACATTTGGTTCTTCGATTGAGAGGTGGTATGCAGATCTTCGTAAAAACCTTAACCGGCAAAACCATCACTCTCGAAGTCGAGCCTAGCGACACGATTGAAAACGTCAAGGCAAAAATTCAGGATAAAGAAGGCATCCCTCCGGACCAGCAACGTCTGATTTTCGCCGGTAAACAACTCGAAGATGGTAGAACACTTTCGGACTATAACATCCAAAAAGAATCTACTTTACATTTGGTTCTCCGTCTCAGAGGAGGAATGCAAATCTTCGTCAAGACCTTGACTGGTAAAACGATTACACTCGAAGTTGAGCCTAGCGACACTATTGAAAACGTCAAGGCCAAAATACAAGATAAAGAGGGAATTCCACCCGATCAACAACGTCTCATCTTCGCTGGCAAACAACTCGAAGATGGAAGAACTCTCTCTGACTATAACATCCAAAAAGAATCGACCCTTCATTTAGTCCTTCGATTGAGAGGTGGTATGCAGATTTTCGTCAAAACCTTAACTGGTAAAACCATCACTCTCGAAGTAGAGCCCAGTGACACCATCGAAAATGTCAAGGCTAAAATTCAGGATAAGGAGGGAATTCCCCCTGATCAACAACGTTTAATTTTCGCCGGTAAACAACTCGAAGACGGCCGAACTCTTTCCGATTACAACATCCAAAAAGAATCGACATTACATTTGGTTCTCCGTCTCCGAGGAGGAATGCAAATTTTCGTCAAGACCTTAACTGGTAAAACTATCACACTCGAGGTCGAGCCTAGTGACACGATCGAAAATGTCAAGGCCAAAATTCAAGATAAGGAGGGAATTCCCCCTGATCAGCAACGTCTTATCTTTGCTGGTAAACAACTCGAAGATGGAAGAACTCTTTCGGACTATAACATCCAAAAAGAATCGACATTGCATTTAGTTCTCCGATTGAGAGGTGGTATGCAAATCTTCGTTAAAACCCTAACGGGTAAAACCATCACTCTCGAAGTAGAGCCCAGTGACACCATCGAAAACGTCAAGGCTAAAATCCAAGATAAGGAAGGAATTCCCCCAGATCAACAACGTTTAATTTTTGCCGGCAAACAACTCGAAGATGGCCGAACCCTCTCCGATTACAATATTCAAAAGGAATCAACTTTACATCTCGTGCTTCGATTGAGAGGAGGTATGCAAATTTTCGTCAAAACCTTAACAGGTAAAACAATCACCCTCGAAGTCGAGCCTAGTGACACAATCGAAAATGTCAAGGCCAAAATCCAAGATAAGGAGGGAATTCCTCCAGACCAGCAACGTCTCATTTTCGCCGGAAAACAACTCGAAGACGGCAGAACTCTCTCGGATTATAATATTCAAAAAGAATCGACTCTTCATTTAGTCCTCCGATTGAGAGGCGGTATGCAAATCTTCGTTAAGACCTTGACCGGTAAAACGATTACTCTCGAAGTCGAACCTAGCGACACCATCGAAAACGTCAAGGCTAAGATCCAAGACAAAGAAGGAATCCCTCCCGATCAGCAACGTTTAATTTTCGCCGGAAAGCAGCTTGAAGATGGTAGAACTCTTTCGGATTACAATATCCAGAAAGAGTCGACGCTGCATTTGGTGTTGCGACTTCGTGGTGGCAATTAATAGTCATCGGCTTGCAATAATTCACGCTATTCAATTTTAATTTTCGTCTTTTACGTATTTTCACATTGTACCAATTTACTTTTTCTCGTTTTGCCTATGTTTTGCATTTTTTGTCCAATTGCGACACCTGTCGCTTAAAGTGTTAGAAATTATAGTAGAAATGAAATAAAGACATTTTTTCAGATACTCTCTTGAATTAAATGAAATTAGACATTTTTTCAGATATTCTTTTGAATTAAATGAAATGAATATTTGCACAGAAGATTAATTCGATTTATTTCGTAATATTCTGCTGCATTATAAATACCTAGCATACAAGTAACGATTACGTAATAATGTGATTGGAAAATAGGAATAATTCATGAAGCGTATAATGATCAAGGTAAAAATTGAAAAATAATTGCATAATAATAAATGCATTAAGATACAATACTAAATTAATTGTTCAACTTGGGAATGAGTAACAAGACTGAAATAAGCTCATCTTCAAGGTTCAACGCCGAGTAATGCCAAAATAACCGTTTTATACTCGCCTGTTATTTCATTCTGAAAAAAAATATAACGAGGAGTTAAGTTTAAATCAAGGTGCTCCGATCAGAGCTAGCAACCCTTTCTTGTAATCTCCTGATGTTTCGCTCTGGAAAAAAGTAAACAATGAATATAATACAACCTACTTATGAGATGGAAATACTCTTACTCAAATGTTTAAGTTTTGTGACGAGATGAGTGTAAATTTGAGAATAATTTGGTGAAATCGAAGCAAACGTGGTGAGTTTGGCACAACTTACTTTAATGGAGCTTTCTAAAGTGATATCGTAAATCCTTTCGTATTCTTGCTTAATATTTTCTAGATCAATATCACAACGACTAACGATGATACGAATTAAAGACGAATCATCGGTTCCGGCACCTTCTATAGCCTTTTTGAGTTGTTTGGCGAAGTATTCCGGAGGACTTTGTACGCATTCAACTGTACACAGAAAAAGTTATCATTTATAAAATTTATTATAGCTGATCGTATTACTAAAAAATGAGAAAGTCGAGGTGATAAATTACCAATAGCCAACATAGCGTCTTTCAAATCGCCAGATAATTCGGAATTTAAAGCTTGTTCGATGGTATGCCCGGATACGGTTTTATATTTCTCGAATATCAAAGCTAATTGGTCGTAGCTTTCGTGGGATAAGATTTTATTGAATACTTCTTCTTTTGTTCCCGTTGTTCCTTCCCCTGAAAAGTGAATTCGCATATCAGTTCACAGAAGCTTTGGGAACACCTTAATTTTTTAAAATTCTTACCAGCATTGTATAATTCTTCAGCTATAGCTTGAGCTTCACCTTCATCAACGCTACCCGGAGGGTTACGAACTCCCTAAAGAGTAAATTTTTAATTATTTTTATATTCGAGAGGTAGAATGTTATAATGAAAATAATAAACTGGTTACCGTTACAATCAAAGTGAGGAATTTTCTAAAATCTCCAGACGTTTCACTGCATAAATGTTCAGCTAATGGACGATTGTACACTAAAAAAAAAAAAAAAAAAAAAAAAAAAAAAAAAATTACAAGGCGGTTAAAAAAATCAAAAAAAAACGAAAA
>FIZV01028548.1:0-10356 GCA_900050545.1 Trionymus perrisii | reverse complement strand
AAAAAAAGATCATCCATATTATAAGATGTAAAATCAGACGTTGAATTTTTTTTTTTTTTTTTTTGATAGCAAACCTGATCTACAATTTTGGTTTGTAGGTATATTATAATTTTTTTTATAAATGAACCGTTGATGAGCAAATACAAAATTGAGAAGAAACTAGTATTGAGAAAAAAATTTACACATCCAGCCCCTCCTATGTACGAAGTAGGTAGGCAAGCCGCAACACATTCGTGATGAAACGTTTTACTTTTAGCAACGTTTTAAGAAATCACTTCATTTGATAAATTGAAAAAACAAATTCAATACCCAATTAATCGTTTATTTTGCTAGTGAAAGTTTATAAGAAATAAGAAAATATTTCATAAGACTAGCAAAAATATAAAATATAGATATGTGAACACATCCCTGTAAAATTTCAATTACATAAAAACATTTTCAAAAAAAAAAAAAAAAAAAACAACCTAAAACATGGATTAATCAAACCCAAAAAATAGTAGTATAATCAATATACTTTAAAATAAATACATACAATACCGATGTACCCAAAGGTGAAAAATATATCGTATAAAAATACCATTGAAAAATAAATCAATTATATAAAACGGTAAAATGAAACGTTAGAAGTTAGTATTTGACTAATGAAATTACAATGAAAGATTAAAACTGCATTTTAAAAAACGCGTGCTCCAAAGCATCCTTGGCAGCGCATCTTTTATCGGGATCAACGCACAGTAGCTTAGATAGAAGATCATAAGCTTCAACAGGGAAGACATTATCCGATTTATCTTTGGTTCCTTCCAATGCTTCCTTGCATAAACAACCACCTTCGGGTAATATTTTTTGATGACACGAGTGACAAGTTGGCAAGTTAGGCTTGGCTTGTTTCATTTCCGAAGTACGTTGTCTCAATCTTTCACATAACTTACTGAGATCAAGTGGTTTGCGATTTTCATTGCATAATAAAAGTCGACCTGAATGAATTATGAACGTTTTAGAACATACTCGATCCCATTTACTACCAATCTAATAGACGTACCTAATTTAGTGGCAGTTTTTTTAATATCTTCGATACCGAAAATCGTGATTATCTCCATTAAGGCAGTTATATCGTCGGGACCTCGAAAGAACGGATAAGATCCGCTCAAAATCGACACCATGATGACTCCGGCAGACCATACATCCACGGCTGTGGTCTGATGAGGATACTTCAACAAAACCTCCGGTGATCTGTAACCTGGAGTTCCAGCTCTAGGAGCATGCATCGGTTTCCTGGTCAAGCAACTGTTGCAAATTTTCGGTTTAGTGTCGCAACCACAAACACCTCCAAGAGATCCGGCTTTTGTACTGACTGGTTTGCGAAACAGAGGAGACGCAGCTGCGTTCAACGAAAATTGCGTTTTTATCTGCAACACAGAGTAATTTAAATGTACAAGAACGATTCGATTTTTTAAATTTAGTTCCTTGATTACTTACCTGCGAATTTTGAATCCTGTAGAAGCTCGAGCCATAAGAGAACCCACTAGGAGGCGTGGCATTCAACGAATTATTCAAGTTATTAGATAATAACGGAATCACATCCTTCTTAACTTCGGCGGTGATGTTGCCAAATTGCAAATTACGTTTAACGAGGTTTATGTTCCGATTAATATTGGCAGTTCTCGAAACTGGCGAATTTTCCTTGAATAAAGGACTTCTTTTTTTATGAGGATACTTGTTGCATTGCCGCTCGGTGGCTTTTTCTGGAACATTGCTACTCAAAGAATGCAGTACAGGTCGTTTGACTTCAATCGGGCAATTATCCTGTAAATTAATTCACATGATTATATCGCCTCGTGGCATCTTCGCAAAAGCTATGCAGTCGTACTTACTTTTTCGAAAGGATCGATGACTCTTTTACGCTCATTTAACGTGTTACTCGAATTACACAGTTTCTTTAACCCGTTGTTTACTTGATGCGATAGTCCAAAGTCAACTAATAAAAATCTACCGAGAAATAAAAAATTGTTAGAATGAGAAATGTCATAATGAGAGGATTAAAACGAGCCTATTTTTTTTTTACCTCCTCTCCTTTCTATTGTACAGAAAATTGCTAGGCTTGATATCACGATGAATAATATTGAACGAATGCACTCTTTGTAAAGCTATCAACAGATTCTTCATGTACATCTGAGTTTCTGCAGGATCCATTTCCGTAACGTAATTCTACAAAAAGGATGAACCAGCTAAGTAAGTACATACTAAAGTAATACCGGCGATTTTAAAACGATTAATTTTTACCGAAAATGAGTCGTGAGGGAAATAAGGCATTACAAAAGCAACCGTGTCTTTATTACGTAAGCATAATTCAAGTCCAACTACGTTATCCCGACCACTGAAATCAAAATAACAAATGAATTTATTTAAACCTAATACACTAATCTCGTGAGGATCAATCGTAACGTACCCAATGTCTTTCAGACATCTCAACTCTTGTATAATTCTCGTAGGATGCGAAGTCGGTATAAGGTGTTTAATCGCGAATTTTTTCTTCACAGCTAATACTTTACTGGTTGCCACAAACACATTGCTGAAGGTACCTTCGCCGATCTTCTTATGCACTGTGAAATACCGATCGATTTCCGGCAACTTATTGACAAGCTTTTCAACCAAGACATCTTTTTTGTCTGCACAGTGAAAGAAAAAGAAGGCACAATTAGGCTTCAACATATCAAACAATAATGCATTTACAATGGAAATTTTCTAGTTACCTTCGACGTCACTTTTCAGCAACACATTTGTGTCTTGTGATTTGATCGGTGTTTTGGTTAATGTAACTGCACTCATATTTAGTGTACATAATGGTTCCATAAGATTATCTGCAATTTATAAAAGTAAGTCAGAGTTAGAGATCTAACTACAAATACCTAATAGAAAATAGCGGTCGTAAATATCAACTATTTCATGAAGCTACATCAGAATAACGTTTTTTTTAACGAAATAAATAATGCTCTGTTGAAGTGAATCTTATTCGTGAAAGCTGAATAAGTAATTTGAATTTATGGCGCTTCTTCTTTATATTTTGTTTGATTCAAACATTTAACGACTTTTTAGAAAAACGTTTAAAGAATGCAACTGTTAACAAAGCTAGTACTTTATGAATACATACCGTTAATTAGAAATGTGCTTCGTCAAACACGGTTGTTGTCCACACGATGTACTTTGATGGCGATAAATTATTTATACCGAGTCCTCGTTTGTAACTTTTAAATATTCAATTTTACATTTATTTTAAGCAAATGATTGACGAGGCAACTCAGATTAAGAATGACAGAAATAATGAAAGAACGAAGACAGAAAAGCGCCAAAAACGGAAAATTGCTAATGAAAATGCGTCAGCTGATTTCTACCATTCTTTTTGGGCTTTTCATATAATCGCGATCTCTCCAGGGTCTCTCCTCTCTTCTCTCTTTTGAACTCAACCTGCGCAAACTTGTGTGCGCAACCACAATTATTTTGTCAATCCACTTTTTTATTTAAAAAAAAAACAAAAAAAAACACCTTTTCCAGTTTTTCAAATTATCAATAATTTCAACATTACAAACAAATTCATGTAATAATGTTGAATGCTATAAATCTAAAATTTTGAAAAATAATTAAACTAAGAAATATAAAAATATTTATTTCAAAAGATAGAATAAAATAAAAACAAAGAAAATAATAGGTACATAATAAAAATATTATGAAGAAATACGTACATGATACAAAAACGAGAAAGGAAACACAATAATTATTTAACAAAAATAAAAATAACATTTAAAATTTTAAAGCCAGCTGAATGAATATGAAATTGAAAATTTATAATGCAAGTACATGTGACTTACGTAAGTATAAAAAATATGTTAAATATAATTAGGCCCGTTCTAAAAATAAAAATATTCAACAAACACCCCCACGATAAAATGATTAAACCCTTAGGGTACCGTATTCAAACTAGAGAATGTAGGTAATATGGAAGATTTAGATACATCATTCGCATCATACAGACCTGTATCATCGGTATACATCAAACCATACGACGATGAAATATCATAAAACATTTCATTACTAGTACTAGGCGCTTTCAAATTCATATCTTGTTCGGTGCCATAATTCTTCTGGATTTCAGTACCGAAACTCGTATCATCGGTAGAAATACCTTCCAAACCTAAGCTCAACTGTTGACAATCGGTGAACAATTCTTGTATTAAGTTACCTTGATCGGCTTCATTCAAAACTGACTGAGACGCATACATGGAAATATTGGGGAACTGATTTTCAACTTCGTGTTTTTTGTAATGTGTTTTCAAATTCACGTTTTGGGTAAACGTTTTATCACATATGTTACATTTGAAGGGTTTCTCTCCGGAATGGCTTCTGTAGTGGCGTCTTAATTTGGCTTTATTTATAAATTTCTTTTTACACTTATCGCATTCGTATAAGCTACCGATTTCGTTGACATATCCGTGTATACTCATGACATGATTAAGGAGAGTCTGTTTATGACGAAATTGCTGTCCGCACCATTTGCAAGTGAAAGGATTTACTTTTTTGTGAATTAATGTATGAGTTTTCAGCGAAGATCTTTGGTTAAATCCAGTTCCACAGTTTTCGCATAGGTATGGTTTAGCTCCGAAATGAGTGAGACAGTGACGGTTAAGGTGACCTTTTGTAGTGAATGATTTACCACAAACGTCGCATTTAAATTTGGAATTTTGAACGACTTCGGTTGCGTTTTGTTGAGAAATATTTTTCTTATTTATGAACGAGCACCGAGGACAAGTCAAGTTTCCGTTTTTCTTGTGCAGAAATAAATGTGTTTCGTCTTTATATCCGCAGTCGTTACAAATGCAATATGAAGGTCTGTCGTTCAAACTACGGATTTCGTCCGAGTTCAGTTTCATGTTACAGTCGTTGCATGTTATTATGCCATTCGAGTTGAAATTTATTGTAATTATTCCTTGTTTTTGAATTTCATGACAAAGATGGGGTGGCTTGTAGAGGGTCTGTAAGTAAACCGCCGTAAAAATTAAAAATTGGAAATTTGATCAGATACATATGACATTGATAAAGTTAGCAATCAGACTTACATCAGAGCAAAGTTCATTTTGATGCACCTTCCTTGACTGTATTCTCTTTTTTAGACTTTCTTGAACCGATTTCACAGTGTTGTAAAATTCAAAAAAATAATTGATGGTCGTTTCGCAAGAGTTGCAGATGAATTTGGGTAAAATCACTTCGGTATTAATTAGCTCAATCTGAAAAATTAAATGGATTTCTAATGAGCCATTCGGCAAAGCTTAAATAAATATTCTAAACATTACCTCTTCCGGAAATAACTGCTTGATTTTCGAAAGTAATCCATTTTTTACTGCCTCTGAACTAAATATAAATTTACCAATATTTTTCTCGTACCCGCAAAATCTACATATTTTATCGAAACTAGCTCCATTATTGGACATATTTCTTCGCTCTGTGACGTTTTCAAATTAATTTTCACAAGTAGATTTCTGTAGAACAACTGTTTTACAAAATTGAAAATTTTCTCTAATTTTTTTATATTTTTATTGATAATTGATATTGATAACATTTTTTATCAGACTGATTCATAATTAAAAATATGGAAAAATCGGTTCTAAATTTCGTATGATTCGTTCGTGAATCAGTATTCTCGTATCAAAGAAATTAACCAATCAGGAGCAAGAAATACCGTTGCGTCATGAAATCCAGAACCAATTATGTTGTAGATTGTTTTGTTTATGTTTTTTATTTCAGTGATAATAACTTTTGTGCGCTTTTGTGTGATAAATTTTTCCGGCATGAGTTTTAAAAACTTCTTGCTGTGTATTTTCTCGATATTTTTGTGAATCCATCTTAGTTTATAATAAATCACGACATAATGGACGAAGAAAACACGATGAAAAATTTATATTGCATCGAGTACCCCGGTAACGTAAAAAATGAAGACCGTATGCTCCAAAGTTTAGGAGGAATAAATCAAATTTCCAAAGTAAGTAATCCTTTCCCCTTTAAATTTTTCCTACTTGCGAATCCTCTAAGCTATATTCTTTTTTCAAAAGGCCTTCGCGTCAAATGCTACCGAACTAGTATGCAAATTTCGTCCAGAAGATAAGTTTTGCAAAGGAACAGTAGGAAATAAAAAAACATGTTCAAATTTTCTACTTAAAGTGAAAATCAAAAAAACCACCATTAAAAATGAAGATGGAACTTGTAGCGAATCAGTTCAGTGTACACCTAACTTGGTAGGAAAAGTGAAGGGAGTTTTCCGATTCAATAGTAAGTCTATTTGTCCACATACATATACCAATGGAGAAAGTACATACTATACAAAAAGACATTAAAATTTTTACTTTTTTCCCCAGATCTTAATGACTTTCAATACTTGCCAATTGAAAAGGATGAAAATGGTAAACTTATACCTTTACACGATAAAATATTACCTACAAAGTTGGAATCTGTGTCGTGGTTCGATCAACCAGCTTTATCGTACTTACCACCGGCATCTTTTGCTCGTATCGACACCGTACACGTATGCATCTTCGTAACGTTCGTTAACAATTTTTCTTATGTTTTAATATGAGCCATAATTATTTCAGCCATATTTATCATCAAAACCAACCGATGACGCGAACAATCCTATTGGTCGTACTCGTGATCGACGAAGCAACTATGTTAAATTCGTTAGTCATGATTGTAAAGACATTCCATGTACTCCTGATCCTAACACCCTTCGCTTTATTAAAACTAAACTTATCTCAGAGGAGCAAATTTTGAAAATAAAACAAGTTCGTATTATATTCTAGTGATAGAGCCGGAGCGTTCGAATATTTCAGTATTAATTTTTATTTCAGTTATTCGAGGAGAGACCTATCTGGACGAAAAATGCATTGGCCTATGTAACTAAATTTCACGACGTATCGTTGAAGTATTTACTAGCTTTGAGTGCATATCATTTTACATCTGGACCGTATAGAATATCTTGGGTGCGTTTCGGATATGATCCTAGGAAAGATCCCGCAGCTCGACGGTATCAAACTTTGGACTTTCGTATAAGAGGTATCTTTTGTGAAAGGTCCTACGCACGATGCAATTGCAAAATTCATTTTTTTCCCCTCATTTTTCAGGTAATGTTCAAACGTTATTAGTAGAACGTTTTCCTAACAAATACGCTTTTCGTAACAAACAAAGGCCTTGGAGATACAACAAGGCAGACGATAAAGACTCGTGTTACATTTTCAAGCCCGGCTATTTCCCTCCTCATTGCCAGATGTTTTATCAAGTGAGCTTTTTTTATTTCTTCGTTGTACCCGAGTCTATTCGAATATCACCAATTTTTCATTAATTCCCTTCAGCTTTGCGATATTCATATACCCGAAATTCAACAAAAATTGGAAAATTTTGACGAATCCGAATACGACACGAAGAATGGTTGGTTACCCGAAGATTTTTTCGACGAAGTTCGTAAAACAATCGATAAATGTATTCTGGAAACACTCAAGTCGACCGAAAACGATAAAAGTAAGTTTTTCAAATCAAGCCGGTGAAAATTTTCACGTATAACGAATGAATCACTTTTCAATACAGAAGACAACGACGGAGTCAACTCGGACGTAGATATGGACGAAACTTACGAAGATGAGTTTAGCGGTTCAGATGACGAGATGGATTTCGAAAACGGAGACGAAGCGGCGGTTGTTAGTTGAAATCGTTCAAATATAGAGAGTCTTTTCTTTTGCGCAGCGAGTTCGTAGGTGAGACGACTTAACTCAGAAGTACCATTTTTATCAATTTATTTACAAAAATAAGTGATATGTTTATCTTAAAAGATGGTAACCAATTTTAAATTAAACAATACACCAGAAAATTAACATAATTATCAATATGATTTATCATCTAGAAAAAAATTCGCACGTTTTTGCGCGTAGCAAATTTCGTCGTTGTGGCAAAACAAACTACTTTATGAATATTTTTTATTCTACCAAAATACGTCTTATAATATTTAGTAAAATAATAACAAATGCATAAAATATGTTCTCTCGTCGTTTACAGGTTCACTGTTGGCGTTGATCGTTGAGATGACAAAATCGAAACGGTTTGGGTTATGTACATACGTGATACTTCGAGAATGAAGTCCGAATCGGTGATTTAAAAAAAGATGATGGGTATTTATTATAAAATATTGAACAAAATGTAAAAATGTAATTTATCGAAATTCTAATATGTACCTATATTGTATTATAGATAATGGTTTTGCCACGAACAACAATATATTCTTTTCTTAATACTTGGAAGAGCCTTCATTTCCGTACTGGTACTTTTTAATGAATCTCACATGATAAAAATATAAGCGAAATACTGAAAAGAAGAACCTAGAAAAATTACATTCTACGTACGGGTCACACAACAAAAAATATCAGTTAAAAAAATATCAACGGTTTAAAAATAATCAACAATTTTTTTTTTCAAATACACACAAAAAGAGAAAAATAAATAGGAAAACAAAATTATTTTACAAAAGTAATATTAGTTGTTATTGTGTTTAAATTAGTCTTCTTCAATTGTATCCGAAGTTTTGATTGTAATTTCCGTTGCGTAACCTATAACAAGATGGTTTTGTTGTAACAACGACCTACAAAGCGTGGAAAGTTATTTCAATCATGATTCGTAACTTGACAATAACTCGGATGCTCGAGGTACACCCAAAATTTTTCAACTAAAACAAAACAAGTCCAATAAGACATAAATTTGGAAAAATAACAATTTTTTGAAATAAAAATTTGATTTTTTGGGGAAAAAATAGTCTATAAATTTTTTTGAGAGTAACTCCTAATTTTTTTGTGGTAAAAACAGGGATTATTCTGAGGATTTTTTGGAGCTGCACAACTCGAACAATTGTGAAAATTTTAACGCTTGTAAAAATTTTTCAACCTTCCCACCCCCCAAAAAAAAACCATTGTCCAAATTTCGTCGGTAATTAACTAATTATATATATTTTTTCAACAAAGAATACTAATTTCCTTGAAAACTTGACCGCTCTTGCCTTTTTTTTCAGTGATTTTCATATTGGATTTTTAAATGTTATTTCAGTGGCGTAGCTAGGCAGTAATTCAAGGGGGTGGGGCTCTTCGCGAAAAAATAAGATATTTCATGGGTAATTGAAAGAAAAAAATTCATTATTTTATGAAAATTTTTGTGAAAAAGGGCAATAAAAAGCTGAAATTTCATCATTTTTCCAACTTTTCCGTCGTTCAAGGGCAGACCTCCAACCCCCGTGTACGCCCCTGATTATTTGTTTAATTTTTTACAGTTCAGATGCGAATCGGAGAGAAAAAATACACCGAAATCAGAAAGTTGATGCATTACGGTGCCACTTTTTCAAAGAGGGAGAGGACTGTTTTGTGGAATAAGTAATTTGAAAATTGAATTTTTGGAAGGACTAGGTAACATTTGAAAAAAAAAAATCGAAGTAATATTTTTTCACATTTTCAAAAATTAACTATTGAATTGCCCAAATTGCAAAATTTTCGAAAATTATCAAATTTTTCAAAATCGCCGAATTTTCTAAAATTTTCTAATTCCCAAAAATTAATGATTTTACAAAAATTACGAAATTTTCAAAAATGATAATTTTTTAAAAATTGCTATTTTCTCAAAAACTGACAAATTTTCAACAATTATTGAATTTTCAAAAATCATCATTTTTTAAAAATGTGTTGTTTTCTCAAAAAGTGACAAATTTTCAAAAATTATAAAATTTTTAAAACTTGCCAAATTTTTTTAAATTTTCGAATTTTTAAAAACCGTCAAATTTTTAAAAATTCTCAGTTTCTCAAAAATTGCAAAATTTTCCGAAATTATAAATTTTTAAAAATTGCTGAATTTTATAAAATTCTCCAATTCACAAAAAATTACGAAATTTTCAAAAATGATAATTTTTAAAAAATTGCGATTTTCTCAAAAACTGACAAATTTTCAAAAATTATTGAATTTATGAAAATCTTCAAATTTTTAAAAATTGTCAGTTTTCCAATAAAAATAAAATTTTTCAAAAATTAATAAATTTTTAAAATTACGGAATTTTCAAAAAATCATCATTTTTGAAGAAATTGAAATTTTTAAAAATTGCAAAATTTACCAAAATTTACCAAATTTTAAAAACAGTCAAGTTCTTGAAAATTCTGTCTCAAAAATTCTCAGTCTCAAAAATTGCAAAATTTTCAAAAATTATAAATTTTTTTAAAATTGCTGAATTTTAAAAAATTCTCTAATACACAAAAATTATTGATTTTAAAAAAATTACGAAATTTTCAAAAATGA
>FIZV01028499.1:0-11218 GCA_900050545.1 Trionymus perrisii | reverse complement strand
ATTAAACCTATGGCAAGTTATGCCAAAATGTTCATTTGACTGATGCGTTTTTTTTTTTTTTTTTTTTTTTTTTTGCAGAGGGCAAGTAAAAATAGCTGATTTTGGGTTGTCAAGATTTTACTGGCCAGGAGAAGATCGACCTTATACGAATAGTGTCATTACCTTATGGTACAGACCGCCAGAGCTTCTACTAGGTGAAATCATTTATGGGCCTGCTATCGATATATGGTCCTGTGGGTGTATTTTAGCAGAACTGTTTTTGAAAAAACCAATCTTCCAAGTGAGTGTTGAATTTATTTGATGAAAATTTACTGATTTAAAATGAATTGAAGTGTATTGTATTGATAATCTTACTTATAACATATTTATTTCAATCATGCCTTCCCTAATCTTTCAAAAGCCAAGAGATCAGGTAAATACAATCTGTCCTTTTTCAATTATACAAACAAATTGTATTCCCACTATAACGATTCTTTTTTTTCTTTTTTTTAATTCGTTCACGCTTATCTAAAAAAAAATTATAGGAATTTAATCGAGTAAGCTTTTGAATGGAATTATAATTAACTAGCTTTTATGTAAATACTTATTCGCATTATTTTAATAATACAATTATCTAATTTTCAGGCTACTTGCGAACTCACGCAATTGGAAACCATTTATAAATTATGTGGCACTCCTAATACTGCAATATGGCCATCGGTGGTAAACCTACCATTTTGGAGTTCATTAAAGCATAAAAAATACTACCGTCGTCGTCTTCGAGAAGAACTCGGATTTTTACCACGACCTGCCCTCGACCTTCTAGACAGAATGTTGACATTAAACCCGAGTAAAAGAATTAGTACTTCGGATGCTCTTAAATCGGAGTGGCTGGCCAATATTAATCCAGATCAGTACGTGAACTTGATATTACTTCGATAATAGTAAGTATGTAAATTATTTCATTACGAGTTGTGTTTACAGGATTACAATTTCATCTCTTCCGACTTGGCAAGATTGTCACGAATTATGGAGTAAAAGACATAAACGGCAAATAAAGGAGAAAGCGATGATGAAAAATGAAGCAATTGATGCCAAGTAAGTTTCTTTGTCGACTGTTTTTATAAAAAATATATTTCCATCTATGTATCGATTTTTTTTTATAATCATAGACGAAGGAAAATTATAAAAGAAGAAAATCCGAACGTTAAAATACCTAAATTCGAAGTTAAACCACCGCAGGCTCCACCGCCGGATGAAAGATATTCTCCCGAAGATGAAATTGCCAGCTTAGATTCTACACCGTTGAAGGATATGCCTAGTCCAATGCAAGATGAAACGGATGTTTACAAATATATCGATAAAATTGCCTATTTGATTTTAAATAACTTGCCCTTAAGATTGAAACACTTGATCAAATTGAAACGATTAGAAGAAGTAGGTATTTCTCTTCGCAATCAGCTCTGGTTGCTATTAGTTGGAAAATCAACATTACCTTGTAATTTATTCATACTTATTCTTTTTGTTTAGGCTGATCCTCAAGCAAATAATTTAATAAATGCGTTATGCTATGAATTGAAAACAGCAGCTGCTGCTTCAGTAAATAAACTTAACAGCAGTCGTAATCTGAACGACGACAGTAATAACAATACAGTGGGAAGTGATCCAAAAATTAATAACGATTACAACATCGGTGATTATAAAACATTTAGAAGGGATATGTCGAAATATGACTTGAAGCAGGCTGTATTTTCTCAAGGTACTGTAATATTTTCCATATTTGCTATATTCGAATGTAGTGCCTTTATAACCGTAATGTCATGATAGGACTGGACTTGTCGGAAAATGCCACTTCTTCTCGTATCGAAGAGATTGAAAGTAGATCTGAAGGTGTTAATAACAAAATGGGTGTAATGATCGGCAATGTTCCGAGAGACGAAGCCGATAGACCATACATTTACAAACCTCGAAACCTCGCCACTACTGTCGTATGCACAACGCTGGCTGCGTTGTTGAAATATTTTAATTTCATCGCCGCTTCTATCGTTATAATGAGAGCTGCTGATAAGTAAGTCAGAATCGTATAATATTATTATTTTTATCGTGTATTAATTTTTATGTTTTTTCTACGCAGAATGAAAAAATAGTTTTATGTGTTATTTGACGAATTATCTCTTCCACTGATTGGACTCCAGACTTTATTTGGCTGTAAGATAACGGATAACGTAAATACTTAGGCAAATTTGTATATAGTTTGTATTTTTATTATTACTTTAACTTTTTCTTCATTTTGTTGACCATTACTTTTTTTAACGTGTGTATTTAATGTCAACTGATCACTAGATCGATGTACCAAATTAAGCTAGTCCAATTTCGTTACTGCGGTTATTTTTTAACACTCAATATTTCGGCATAAAATCTATTAAATCCCTGCGGGACGGATGTTTATTAAACATGTTTGAAAATTTTTCAAAAACGTCTTTAGTTACCAGAGTTTCAAATATTGTTTTTTCAACTCCGAATCAGTTTCTCTTATCGTATTGATAAAATTCTCAATGGAAAAATTTATTTAATTGGTAATAACTTTTTATTTATTTTTTTAAAGAAACGTAGGTTTAATTGGAGTTAAATCTTCGCTTCTGTATGTATATTTTTACTCCTATTTCTGGGTGTTGTTCATTTTTTAACTATATATATATTTTTTTTCATCCTGAATGGACGTTTTTTAATGTCGCTCGATTTTATAATTTTTTCTCGAATATCTTGTTGATGTTACGTGTTTTACTCAAAATATAAAAATGGAACGATCCGATGGATGGGTTGAAATCTTGATCAAATTTATCCCATTAAGATGATAAAATTACGGTAATGATTTTTCAATTTTTAAAACTTTCAGTTCTTTTTTTTTCGTATGTACCTAATTACAAGTCATTAAATTTTGTTATCAGATCGAAAATGTGTAATAATTTTTTATGTATATGACAAGGAAATAATTATCGTGTATTTCGCCATAAATTCTATTTTGAATTTTGTACCATTTTTTCGAGTACTTATGTATTTGTTACCTATTGAACTTATGAGCCATTTTTTACATTCCTTTTTGTTTATAATGGTTGTTTTATGTATACCTAATTCTTAATTTTCTTCATATTTTTTGAAAAATTATTGTAATTAATGAAGTATGGAGTATCGATCTACATCTATTCATTCTACCCTTTGAATATGATTTTGATGAAATATTATCAAGAGCTTCATATTTTGAAAATCGTATTAAAAACAAATAAAAGGTGACATATCTCTGAAATGATTGAAAATTGCTTCTTGTTTTCTTTGTATAATCTTTGAGAAATGAATAAAATCTTATACGAGAACTGTTGATATTTTTATTTGTTTTGAATAAGTGTTGAATGCAGTCAATCAAAGTAGAACAATGTTTAGAATACTTATATCAACAGTTTCAAATTTCAACTCCAGGAAATTTCGCTTGTTCTGGGTGTTGTAAGTCTACAAGAAAGTAAATAACGCCAGCTAAACCTGAACAGATAGAAAAAATATCCATTAAAATATCAGTTACGAACGTGAAACTTATTCATATTCCTTCAGTGTTTTACCTTCATAGAGAGAATTCGGCCTGTCAGGCTCGAAAGCTTGTTTAGTTCCATAATCAAAACACCATTCCGCAAATTTTGTAGCTCGATGTAAATATTTGGGATCCTAAAATAAGGTTTTAGTTTTAAAATCAAGCTGTATGACAATAGACAACCATTAACCACGATCTACCAGAATCATCAACAAGTAATTTGTACCTGTGTTAGCTGGAATAATTTAATAAACATGTAACCATTTCCGGCAACTCCGTGACATAAACTGTAACCTTTTCTCAATAATCCTCGCTGCCAGGTTACTTCACCAAATTCTAACGCAATTTGTAGATACTTCTCGTCTTTTAAAACCTAGAATATTAAAACAAGTATTTAAAAAGTTCTAATATTTATTAGTTTCGATATACGAAGTACTACCAACCTCGTATGCTAAAGCAACCATATGAATAGCTCCAGGAGCCCCATGACACCACTGCACTAATTTATCGCCGCTTAACGAGTTGACTGAAGAAGGGATATTTCGCGAGGGAAATTGTAAATTTAACACGTAATCAATTGTTGGCTTCACATAAGTGTTAACGGTTGATTCAGAAATTATGTTTTGCTGACGAGCCAAGAGCAATGTATGAAGGATGCCACAATATCCATGAGCTGCACCGATATACTCTTTACCATGCCATTCGTATTGCAGAGGTGTTTTTGCTCGAGTTGCTTTAGCTAATCTTCTACCAGAATCGATAATTATTTCCGCCACCTGTAGCGAAACTCTATTAAAGAATGAAGAAAGTACAGAAATGACATAAATTCAAATTTAACGAACTTCTTTGATAAAAGAATCCTTTATGAGATCATTCGGAACGTATTTTCGGACCAGCAGTAACGCATATAAATATCCGGCTCGACCGTATAAAAGTTCGTCAGGCGGAGACGAACTCCCATTAGCGAAGCAATATTTTGAAAATTTCAACAACCTGCAAGAGTTTTTTTCATTTTATTTCATATTTGTGATTTGAAGTGATTTAGGTAGGTTATCAATTATAAATTAGTTTTTATTACTTTTCTATACAGGTAAGCGTTTTCTCTTGGTCACCTCGTTTGTTATAAGCTAAAGCTGCAAGCGCCAGGATTCCAGCGTTTCCGTTTAAAAATGAAATTCGATCGTTTACTCGGCATTTATCAGCGGTTTCTAAAATTAATTGGTCAGCTTGCTGTAAATTTACCACATCAACACTTCACGCCAACAGCATAGCGCATTAGGTACAATGGTTAACAGCACTTACACTAAGAGCTTTGGAGTCGAATTTATTTTGTTCGTCATTCAATAACTTCAAAAGAGCGATTCCACCGTAGCCGGTGTATATTTTCTCTCCGTGAGCGAAAGCATTTGAAATTTCGGAATCCAGTCTGGAGTATAGATTAGTAATGGCATTTTGAAGTTTGTTTAGGAACGCCGGAGATAGAGTAATCTGAAAAAGGATTGAGTTAATTACGATTCAAGTTCAACAAAAAATGAAATAGGTACAAGAAATTAGAAACCCATGTTTACCGTATTACTTTCCACTTGAACATTGCCGCTTTTCCCTTCGACATAATCTTCTAATTTATTAACAAAAGATTTGTCGTCGCTGAATGTTGGTCGATGATGCATACTATTTAAAAATATAATTAAAAATAATTAAGCCGTACAACTAATGAAATATTTGCCCCGGTAGCTGCAGGGACCGAAAAAAACGTTATCACTATTTAATAAAAAATATTCAATTTTTGAGGATAGAATACTTGAATATACCTAAGCAGAAACACAAACAGTAATCTTACATACATTTCCATTCATTACATTTCAATTATTAATTTTCACATAGTTGACTTTCTTTTCATGAAAGTTTCAAATTCAAAGTTTGTTTTCGTTGTTTTGTTTTGTTTTCCAACTTTCGTTTTTGATTTTTTTTTGTGCTGAAAAATAATCAGATTCAGCAGCATTCAGCTCATCAATCATCATCGCATTCATTCAACGTCACGTCACAACATACGAACGACGAACCACCGGAACGACCAATGAGCCAAGAGACAACTACCCCAGTCCGTCGTGTTTTGTTTTGTTTTTGTATATTTTTTTTTTTTGAGCTGAGCTGACTGATAACGTGATGGAGGCGTTTGCAGTTCGCGTTTCGCGTACGATTTTGTTTGATATTTCTCTGATTTCTCTTACTAATTAATCTAATAAGTAATTTTAATTTTCGTAAGTAGTTTTTGTTTCATTTCATGACCTGCGGCTCGAATAAATTGCAGCAAAATGATGCAACAGTATATGAAAGAGTTGGAACAAGTATGTTGTAAACACCGAATAACTATAAACTTTTAAAAAATGCTAAATAATAACGTTTTCCCGAATGAAGGTGATATTTAAACCCAAACATACATGTATTTACAGAAACCATTTGACCCAGAAACATTTGTTGAAAGATTAGCATGGAAAATTTTAGAAAACACCAAAGAAAAAGGAAATTACAATTTCAACGCGGATGTAATGAATGACGCTTTCAACCAATGCATCAAGTAAGGCATCAATTTTTCATGAGAAACTTCTCGGTATTTATATTGTCCATCTTGTCTATTCTGTATTCATCAGGGATCTCATGTTTTTGCAACAAAAACAGAAGAAGAAGTGCGATGAGATTAAGAATTCTTGCAAAGCCGATGAAAAACTACTGTGGCAAGATCTATCTAAACAGTTACAATACAATAAAGTTTGTTTCATTGCTCGAAGATACCGCTTTATACGCTGCTTTAACGTTTTTTTAAGTATTTTTAATCCGATTAATTTGTCGACAGGAATGTATGAATTCATTCTATCAATTAGACGAGAAAATCAATTCAGTTGCGGTGAAAGTAATGCATCTTGGAGGTCAGCTAGAAGCTGTAAATATTCCACGTTCCCGTGCCGTTGAAGCGCAAAAATTGATGATATATTTCTCCGAATTTTTAACTCCCGGACCGGTTCACATTGAATTATTTTCAGATTCTCAAAAAGTGCGATTCTCTGGAATTTTCGGGGTTAAGTTTCAAATGTATTCATGTTATTCTATTTTTTAGCTTTTTGAAGCCGCCGATGTAATCAGGAAATTATACTTCATCGCTCAGGAGCTTCCAGGGAGCAGGTAATTCAACGAATATTCAAAAAGTAATCTAATTTGACAAATTCTCATCATTATTCTTCACAGATTTGAAGAAGCAAAAAAGAAAATAGAACAAAAATACGATGAAATAGAACGCGCGCTTATAGAACAATTTGTACAAGCTCATAATACCAACTCTTTTCAAAAAATGAAAGAAATTGCGTCCATTTTATCTTTTTTCAAAGGATATTCTCAATGTGTAGATGCTTTTATTGAACAAAGTCAGAAAGTAAGTCTTCGGACTCTTAGTTTAAATTTGTGTTACTTAAATTCTTTGCAACTGTGTGAAATGTGCTCAGGGCGTTTTATCAGGCAGAGATGTGTTCAACGAAGTTATCCCAGCGTGTGAAAAAAATTTCAAAACAATCACATGTGTATTCAATAATCCTGAGCAAGTCAATGCCAAATTTGTTTTGAATATTTATCAGTTGAAATTGCAAGTATGTATTAGGAAAAATTGCGTATAAAATAGATCTTATTCAATTTTAAATTATTAAATAATAATTTCTGAATCATTTTGTAGCAACACATAAAAACTATTCTGTCAGATTCTCTCAAAGACAATGATAAATATTTGAAGAATTTGATGGATCTTTATAGCAAGTATGTACAGTTCGTCGAGCCTTTAATTTAGTGAAAATACGGTTCAAGTTTTGAGGATTAATATTTTTAGATTACAGCAATTATCGGCGAATTTATCGAAGTATAATCTTGGAAATGATCCTACGTATTTGCAAAAGCTGACTAAAAATATTTTCCAAAAAAATCTCGACACTTATATCGCGTATGTATCTGAATATTTATTTTTAAACAAGTCGTGATTTTTCGAAATAAATTTTCATTTCGTTTTAGAATCGAATTAAAAAATTTAAAAGAAAAATGTCATCGAGTACTACAGAAATATTACGAATCTAAAGGCCACCAAAAAAAGCAAATAACTGCCAGCAGGTTTGTATTTCAAGTAATGTTGTCGCATACCTGAAGCACCTTCGAATGAATTATTTACCGGAAAACATGATTTTAGTTTTCAAGAATTAAGGCGCGATATCCAAGCGGTAATTGGAACTCGAGCGAATATTAATATTGCCCAAATTGAAGATTACGGTGGAGAAATATTTTTATCGGAAGAAATTACTGTTTACATCCTTCAAGAATCCAAAGAAGCGTTTAAAAGATGCCAATTGGTACTTTTAAAAATATTTCACAAATTTAACTTCACGAAGCAGAGCCAATACTAATTACCTCTTCAGCTTTCAGATCCTAAGGATTTACAGTCGAATGCTATGCAAATATTTGAAATATTACTTCAATACTTGATTATAGAATACGTCGATTATGCCATCGATTTGGGAATTCAGTCCGTGCCTATCGCAGAGAGTAATACTCAACAGCCAGAAATTTACTTTTTTGAAATAGTTCAACAAACCAATATCATTATACATTTATTAGAGAAACTCGTCGCCGATAGTTTATTTCCTCTGATAGGGTTGGTTTTTTTATTGAATTTTAAACATTTGAAATTAAATTCAAGCAGGTTTTTATTTGTAGATTTTTTTTTGCAGATCTACAGTCAAATTGGGAGACTGCTTATCGAGGAAAAAAGTGATCCTAGAACAAACAGAATTAAAACTTGACACCGGTCTTGATAGGTTTGTTTTAAAAATTTGAATGTCGAAGATATTGGTTCGATTTTAAGGTTATTTTGTTAGGTCAATTACGGCTGTGGTCGGATGGGTGAAGGTTTTCCTCCAAGCTGAGCAGAAAAGAACAGATTTTAAACCGGAGACGGAAGGAGATACCGTTGGTTCATTGGTAAATATGTCTAATGAGCTTGAAAAATAATTCAACACGGATTTTTAATTTTTTTTTAAATTTCTATTGTAGGCTTGTAAGTCAGTGGTGCAATTTATGAGAAAATCTATTAAATTGATTCAAGAATGTTTACACGGAAAAAACGCGGAAAACGTTCTAATAGAGTTGGGTGTGCGGTTCCATCGAGTGATTTATGATCATCTGTTACAGTACTCGTATAATTCTGCGGGTAAGGAGAAAATTATATTCTTCTATGTTTCTTTATCGCTTCCCATTGAACAAACATTACAACCGAAAAAAAAATGTTTTTTTGAACATAAAATTTTGACGTAGGTTAAAAGGTTAACTACATTTCAGAATGTAATCATACGTAGTTTTTTTTTTTCTTATTTTAGTTTTGCGATCTTCGTGTACTCTTTAGGCTTCTGTGACTGCAAAAGTCTGCCTTTGTAGATATTTTTGCGCATTCAGCATGAAAGTGGGTTTGCCATATTTTAAAATGTATTCGCGCTTATACTGACTTACGTATGGGTGGGTTTTCAAATACTTCTGCAAAAATTTTTGTTTCTTGCGTTCTTTACGTTGTTTATAAAGTTTCCAATCTTCGTACTTCTTTTTACGATAAAAGTTGGGAGAAGTATCTGAACTGAATCGAGTTCGTCTTGAATCGTCGATTTGATTTCGTCTCTTTTGGGTACTAGTTCCGCTGATTTGGCTGCCATCGAGGGTGTGGTTCATCGAAGTACATTGTTTCTGGTCGTTCGATCGATGAGATAAATGACGCACTATGTAGCTGTTGTTACTGACGTATTTTCGAGCGCGTTGCTTATTCGCGAAATTACGAAGTTCATCATTTACCCTTTCGATTTCCGGATATTTATTTACCACCGTCAGCGTACAAGCATTGTGTTCCATAAGCAACTGTAGATCGACGAATTTTCGTCAAATATCTTTGTGATTAATTTACCATTGCTAAGTATTTTTTTTTATTATTTTTTAGGAGCGTTGTGTGTTATATGCGATGTCAACGAATATCGAAAATGCATCAAAGAAATAAATTCCAATTTACTGACGACGCTGTTCGATACCTTACACGCGCTTTGTAATTTATTGCTTGTAAAACCTGAAAATTTGGAGCAGGTTTGCTGCGGAGAGACTTTGGTAAGCTTTCGAGTTCATATACGAAAAACGCGTAGCTTTTATTTTATTTCAAAAATTCAATTTTTAGGTTGTATTGGAACATTCGGTTTTGAATAACTTCATTCAATTGAGGAGTGATTATAAATCTCAGAAACTGGCATCGTCTTTAAAAGGATTAATTTCTTGATAAATTGTCATTGTGGTATCCCATTTTTTCTTTTTAGAAATACACTCTTAAGAAGTATTGTGATATTTATAAACGTTGTTACTACATAATTTGTATTGCATTTTGTTATTCGCGTTTAATTTTTTGTTGTAATAGATTTATGTACTCATTTTATTTATTCAAAGGTTTGATCTTTTTTTTTTTTTTGTTGAAAGTAGAAGTTGTCACGTTGAACATTGAAAACTAAATGTGTGCAACTTATAAATAATTTATTATTCGATACAAGTACATAGAAAATGATCGGTTTCCGTTGCCTGGAAAACAAGGTTACCTGAAACATATACGATGTTTCTAATTTTTTCAATTTTATTTCATGCGGGAAACTTTGTAGCAACGAAAAAGGTGAATTAAGTTTATAACTATTTGCAAAACGTTTGATTAAATTGAGGTGTATTTATTTATTTATTTATTTATTTTTAATTTTTTTGTAAAAGTTTTTGTGTTAATCTTTCAAAAATAATTTTTTATCTAAAAGGATGATTTTTCTTGTCCTTCTTGCTGGAAATATTCTAAGGGAATTTTTAGAGCTGCGCAAATTTATCTCAGTTGAAATTTTTTTCTCGTAATGTACTAAAAATCGGTTACCCGATTTTTCAGCTTCGCCCCTGCCCCTTAGATAATAATGGTTCTAACTTGCATTTTAGAATAGCGCATATTTTTATTTTTGGAGCTTTCGATTGCGAAAAATGTTCGGAATGTGGAGGAGCGAGGAGGAGCTGCGCCCAGAATGGAGAATGCTATGCTTCTTTGCATTTTTTTATTGTCCGTAATTTTTATATAGGTAGAGTTAAATTTTGATGCTGATCCCACTCAATTTTTTATTTCTTTGAATTTGAAAAAATGAATGACCTGTTTCGTAAGTATTCCTAAAAACTAAAAACTAAAAGTAAAATTTTTTATTATTTTACATTTTTTTAGTTTTTAAATTATCAATTTTTGAAGCCATTACCCAAATAGTTGAATTTAAATTCTCTACAAATTTTGTTACAGACTTATAGTCAAATTTCTGAAAGAGCTATAGTTTTTTCGAAATTTACAAAAAACTAACACCCTCTCATAATATTATAAACGCCATTATAAAAAAAATTTCCAGTGATGGAAAACTGAAATCATTTTAGTTCCAGTTCCAGTTCTATTTTTTATGTCAATTTTTTTTAGTGTGAGGACGTGTCTTTAGAAAGGGAATTTTACGCTCTTTTAAATCAAACACTGGAAAAAAGGATCTCAGAGGAGCGTCGCTTGACAGAACGAACCTTTTGGATCCATGACGTCATTATCACGTA
>FIZV01028492.1:0-13922 GCA_900050545.1 Trionymus perrisii | reverse complement strand
GTAACGCGAAAATATAAAATAATAACGAGCAAGAAACAACGATCAGGTAAAAATCACATAAGCAATGAGGTTACCAAATTTAAAATACCTATCTACCGTATCAATTTATGAAATGTTGGAAATTTTTCAAATTTTTAATTTTGAACAAATTTTGATACCTAATCTATCAAACATGAAAAATTGACCTTTTTAAAATTTTTGAAAATTCAGCGGAATTTATGATATCTTTAGCTGCATATACTAACGAAAAGTCGCATAACGATAAAGTGATGGGCCTTATCAGATTACCATTTCCTACGCCCATCCCCAAAACACGCAGGAAAGACTATGTTGAAGCACTGCATCGAACTACATACATGCATATTGCAGATACGTGTATGTAAAATTTTGCATTTCGTTACGTACATCTTCAAAGCTACAATTCGTTATGATGTACGAGTACGTACCTAACTTATACGTATTAAACATTTTTGCATTTCTGTGATCCAAATGTTGGTGTTAGCGGCTTGGCTAGTGGCGCAATTGATTTATTAAAATGCATCAATTGCGCTAATGTTGGAAAAACACATTGGCGCAATTGATTTATTTTTGGATATTCATTTGGCGCAACTGATGTACGCTCAAACATAACATCAATTACCAAGTCATCAAGAGTAAGTATAAATTTGTAGTCAAAGATTTTTGTGTTGAAATCTTCAACTTGGAAATTTTTCTATAAAATATTACCCTAGTCAAATTTTTCAACAATGTTGGCTCAACTTTGTACTCGTAACAATTTTTAGCCAATTTTTTTCAGTTTTTGACCGAATTCCTTTCATTTTTTATTCGAAACTTTTTTCCTGATCCTTTTCTTAAAGACAGTAGATATGTACCTAATTATTTTACAATTTGAAAAAAATGGTTTATTTACCACACAATTTGCTTTTTTGAAATTTTCAATCAATAGGTATTTTTTGTCGATATAGTATTGTAAAGTAAGTTGATATTTTTAGTAATTTACGAACATTAAAGATGAAATATGTCTACTTGATTGATTAAAACCAAAAATCGTTGATTGTTTATTAAATGTGAACAAAAATATTGGCTGATGGACTCTAAATACCTGTAGATTCAAATTTGAATCTTGAAAATGTAATTTTCAAAATTAAGACAATTTTATTTTCATTGAATTTCGAAGATTTTTGTAAATTTTCATCAATATATATAGCTATATATATATTTCTTTAACGAAATATCAAAAATATCAGTATGACCAAACATTGTACTTTTTTAACTTCGCAACTACTGTGAACAGTCCACTCATCTTTGGACGAAATGCCTTCAATTGGTTCAAGTTCCCATAGGGAATGGCAAAAAATTGAACCTAATAAGTATTACAAGAAGTGTAAAATGAGTGAAATAAGAACTCTACTTCTCCTTTGGGTTATGTTTACTGACAAAGCTTTTCAAACACAAAAGCAATGCACTTCTCCACCATCAGGATCGAATTCGTCCTTCACGGAATAAAATTTAATTGCGATGCACAAGGGATAAATAAGAGTGGATAGGAAGAGAATCAAGTCGGTACAAATGAAGAGCAAAGGAAAAGAAAAACATGCTGATGGACTGAGAGAGAAGAGTATTAGAATTAAAGGGAAGGGAAGAGGATTTACTGTCAGGGTGCTGGTTGGGAATTTAATTCGCATCCCCTGTCAAAAGCCTTGCAAAGGACTGCATGTTGGTAACATTAAAAACATTGGTGGACTACACATAAAAAAATTATTATCAACGACATGATTTCCCTCAGTATATTCATACATAATTTAACTAAACCATTCATATGTAAAATTAATCAGCCAGGCGCTTGATAACAATCATGGAAACAAAGGACAGCTTTGGTCATAACATATAGGTAGGTACTTATCATATTTAAATTGTAGGCCTCCTAGATTAGTTCGAAAAGACTTCCTGTCGTATAAAAAATTTTGATCAGAGTTCATTATTTAAAATATGGAAGTGATCAAAGACCTGAAAAAGTTGGCAAATCAAGTGTGTGGAAAAGAAAATATGTTCTTATTCGAGACAACCTTGGCTAACCAATTGTATTTGTTAAGCTGCATCATGGGTAATGTATATTTAACAGATAAACTGCACCAAAAAACAAAGCTTGCGTGGATTTTTTTGTCATTCTGTGGTGGAGTGCTAGTAGTACTTTCCTTAACATTATATCTAATGTTTGGAACACAAAATAGCGATATCGTGATGGTGATCTACCTCATATTTCCATTAGCTGTAGCTTTCATGGGGTACATCTTACTGCCTGCAACTTTGCTTATTTTATTTAGAAATGAGTTCGGGGAAATGATTTATATTGCTGATAAAATATTGTTGAAGCAGAAGCAATTACCCTATGGGTACGAGTCAAAAGACAATATTGATATTAAAAAATTGACTATTAATTTAGCTGTCATGGTTTGGTCATCTATAACAGTGTATCTATTCGTAGGTCCTGTAGATTTGGCCCTGTCTTACGAAGAAGATAAAACCAAAAATTATATGTATTACTTAATTCCCTTCTCTGGAGTTGAGCGCTTCGGATCTCTGAGCTTATTTATAATTTCTTATATTCTGATTCCAACCGCTGCACTTGGAGTTTTTATCATATATACATCGACTTTATTATTTGTATTATGTTTGGTGTCTATTTGCCACAATGAGGCACATCGCATAATCTATGAAATGAACTTATTAAGTACCAGTACAGAAATAAATATCGAAAGTTATCGATACATAGAAGTGAAATTCAGAAAGGTGATTAGAAAATCAATTTATGCCATCAACGATCTCGAAAGGTTAGTTTTGAGAACTCTGGAGTTGCAAAATTGCAAAATCAATCGTGAAAGTATCGGAAAGATAAATAGCTAATTATCGTAGAAACGCTGGCAATGTTTTGTTTCAGATTGATTACGTGCTTTCGAGGCTTTTTAGAATTTCTGACCAGTTCTTTGACGCCAATTTTACTGTACATTGAAATAGTCCACGTTTTAGTGTTTATATCGGTGAGTTTCCTCAGCTACCTCATCCTTTTGTCGTTGAATGCCTGCTTACTGCAAATAAAGCTCATTCACTCTGTTGTCAGCCACATTATTCGTACATGGTGAAGATTAAAGAACTATCCATTTTTCTTACTACCATCACATCAATATACATATTTTGCTGGGCGGGAGCGACGATAAATGAATTGGTAACTACCTACTTATAATTTATGATGACTGCCTTGTAATTTTTACCCATGAAATGGGTTGAAGAACTGGCATTTCACAAAAAATTTAAATGAGTTTGAATTTATTTTCATTCTAGGCGTTTGCTTTGTCTTTCGCCATATACTCGACACCATGGTATTGGGTGAAGAGTGTTCGTAAAGAAGTCAACATACTTTTATGTCAAACTCAAAGATCAATGACTCCGATCGTTTTAAACGTGTATCCTCTCACATTGGCGTCATTTTTACGATATTGTAATGCTATACATTCGTCGGTTAATGTTTTGCGGGTAATGCTGTACAAAAAATAGTATCACACTGTGAACCAACATTGATGTTCAATTGACATAACTGGGTTTACGGGGTATTTAATTAGGTTTCAAACGCCTCTCCCACCACCAGAGCTCTTGGAGCTTTTATTTAAATTATATAATGAAAGATTAATATCAACAGTATTAGTCTAAAATCAGCCGGACTCTTGGAATATTAAATCACATTTCTCTAGCTTTGTCATTGTTTTTCTTATGCCTTCCATCTGCTGACTTACTGTAGAATTTTGAAAATATTCCAAAGTATAAGTGAGAAGATTGAAGGCAAGGAAAAAACAGAAAAGGCTAGAGCAATCTGTTTCACTATGCCAAGAGCCCAATTTGTTTTTGAACTTATCCTGTGACTTTCATTTACCCTTCAATGTAAGATGCATTTAAGAGGTATTTTTTGGAAAATTTGTATCCCCCCCCCAATAAATTTGTTTCACTGAATTATAATTGTCATCATGTTAGTAATTTTCAAACATTGGTAATATTGCTCCCTTGAATAAAAATAACATTACTCATTTAAAGACGGACAAAGCATTGATGGTTCTATGTGGAACATACAGCTATATAGATACCTGCATGTTCCACTTGGAAAATTCTAGTCTTAAGTTTGTATGTTACTGTAGAGATACGTACATAAAAAAATGTTTCACTTATTTTAAGTACTTTTCTATCACTATTGGAGTACTCTCATTGAATAAATTTGATTAAGGTGAGGGACTTCACTGTTTTTAGTAGATATGTAGAATTTAATCGTATGGTTCACTCTAATAAACTTTTATTTTTTTGTTTTTTGTTTATGCCTACTTCTTTTGTTTTGCGAGTTGATTTAACATGTGTTGGGGAGACAGAATGAAGAATGAAACCTACCCATTGCACTATGCACTGAAGTGAACAATCACAAACTTAAGGAGTGAAGACTTTACCAAATGAATTGTTAAAGTGTTACTCAACTACTCATTGTAGAGGAAAAATTGTTTTGTTTGGGGTGAAGGGAATTACCTGCCTGCTTACCTACACCTTCAAGCCCCAGTGGGACGCCCAGCCCACTGTGCTAAAAAAGGAGACAAAAGGCTTTGAATGAATACGAAACTAGTAGTAGTTTAACTGTACGTATACTCTGCCATCTTAGTCTAATTAGCACAGGTATTAGGTTACCTATACATACCCTTTCTCGGAACAGGTTGTCTAAGAGTATTATAACCTATCGAATTATGAGTTAACCTGTTGACGACGCGTAGTGAAGCGAGGCACTACATCAGTATGCCCTATGCCGAAAAATCTTGTGTGATCCTGTACCACGATGCTCATTCTTTTTCAATCCAAATTTGATGGCATTAGTCGAGTCAAAAGACCAGAAAACACAAGATTTCCTTGATTGAAGACTCGCCTCGACCTCGCTCAGTAAACATAAAAAGCAAAAATAAATTGTGTACAGGTATCAGCACATCGATAACGTTAAGTAGGTGTACCAACACATCTTTTATACACAGAAATCTTGAATAGAGCATCCAAAGAGAAAGCTAGAGAACAACTATTCAGCCTAAATATCGAAATCGATAGAGAGAGATCACAGTGGTGTGGTGCGCGGTTTGCTATTATCAATAGAGTGAAAAGACCAAAAGTACACAGATTAATTCTTCTCTTCTGTATATAGATCGGGTCTTCAACAACTGCGGGTAAGACTGGCACGATTCTTTAAATTCTACGCTGCGGTCTGGCGAATTGTTGGCATTAATAGTGCCTTAACTTGATTAATTTTCAGATTACTTCGTCGGCTTGCTCGTATTTTCCTTGTTTAACTAAGTACAACAGTTCCCATTCGTGGGGAATTTTTCTCATCTGCCTTTTAATCTTATATACTTACCATTCAATGTCAATACTGTTTGTGTCAAAATGAGAGAATAAGTTTAGATATTCGCATATTTCGAAGAAGCACATTGTATTCCTGGGCTTATAGAGTTTTGTTTAATTGAAAAGTGATTCTGTTTGGAAGCGATTATGAAGTTTGATTTGGTGGTAGTTACTGGTTTTAGTCTCGAATATTGTTATTTTGTTTTCGAAAAAAGGGTAAAAATTTTGAAGATCAGTTGAAAAGGAGACGAGTAGGAAGTGATGATGCTCTTGAGATCCTTTCTGGTTTGAGTTGAAGCACTGTAGATTTTTTCTTGATTTATTTTCCAAACAAGAAGACTTGATATTTAATTATGGCCCAGAAATTATAGTTCAATGCAACAAGCCCCGTATATCATGGTAAAAAACTCTAAAACAACCATCAGCACTTCACCTAGTAAGTCGAGCAAATTATGCTGGAGTCGACACCCTTGGACTCTATGTAGTTAATTACCAACCTTAAGGAAAACTCCATCTGCAAAAAAAAAAAAATCACAAAGTAATCCGCCAAAAAACAGGTCATCTTTTAAAACTCGTACTGGGCAAAAAAACACCACGACACGGAACCAGGAAGAAAAAAAAGGGTCACCAAAATCCCCTACTTTTTTTTAAACGCAAATAACGTAAAAAAAATCCACAGCCTTGCGTAATTTGCGGCTTCCAGATTAAGAAACGATAGAAACTGAACCGGAATATCGCCATGGGAGTCGTAATCAAAAGTACCTCATCTGGAGCGAGGAAAAAAGTAAACGGAGAATGTGGAAAATAGAGTAGAGGCGAACGAACGACAAAGACAACCCCAAACACATTAACAAAAATAACGAATACAAAACACGTCGCGTTCGCTCGCTATGCGAAATATCGTTCTATTTAACGATCTTCGATTCCCGTATAGGCGAAAAAAAAAAAAAGACAAAATTTGGAAAAACTTTCACGAGCTGATGTGTTTGCTAGACAGACGTTTTTCTATTCTCTTCTTGCGTAGTGGGTTTTATCGCAATACTCGTACATATATCAGGTGAGTGTCGAGTTGGAAGAAATGTGACTGTATGTTGGATGAGGATAATTGCTTAATAAAAGAGGAGAAAAATAACGAGGCTCATTTACCGACCACCTTGAAAAAAATAGTCGATTAGTGTGATCCTATACAGTTTTTTTGGTTGCACTTACTCTTGTTCATTTTTCGTTTTCTTTTCGACTCATGTAACGTGGCAAATCATTTTTAAATGTCACTTTTCAAGATTTTAACCAACTACGAATGTAATGAGAGCTAAGATAGATAGAAATATTTGTTCAAAATCACTCGTTAGTTTTCAGAAATAAGGAAAAGAATATGCACCTTAGAAAAAACTATTACCTTAATATTGAGAGGAAATGATTTTCTACAACTTTGGTTTTACTAATTTAGTTTGTAGCATGCTTGGTTTTCCTGAAAAATAAAATTTAGCAAAAATTGTAAATATGCAAGCATTTTCAAAAAAATTGAGGAAAATTATGCATCCCAGGAAAGAACTGTAATTTTCTACAACTTGATTTTATGAGCTTATTTCATGGAATGCATAGTTTTTCTGAAAAATCAAATTATAAGTATGTAAGTAGCTAAGTAAGTACCTATGTGAAAAATTGAAATTCCTGAAATATGTACTTATCAAAATAGTAACTAGATAGTTCAGCTACTTACTGATACCTCAAATTTGCATGTTACCAGTACTTTTTCGAAAATACGGGGATAAAAATGCATCCTAGAAGAAAACATGTGCTTTAAACATTGAAAGGAAATTCAATTTTCTACAACTTTGGTTCTATAAATGTACGTTATTTTTTCATGAAAAATCAAGTTTTATGTAAAAAATTGGTAATATGCTCAAATTTGCATGTTACAAGTACTTTTTCGAAAATTCCGGGCTAAACGTGCATCCTAAAAGAAAAAAATGTTATTTCAACATTGAAAGGAAATTAAATTTCCTACAACTTCGGTTCTATAAATTTATTTCATAGAACGTTCTGTTTTTTATGAAAAATCAAGTTTTATGTAAACAATTGGAAATACATAAATATCTAATCATGTAATCATCAAAATATTAACCGATTAAGCTGAAATTTGAATCATTCATTCATTATGAATTTTGAGTTCCTTCATAACTTAATAACTTTTTGTAAAGATTGATCCATTTGATCTGCGCTTTTCGGTTTACGACCATAGAGTATCAATGCTTGAAATTTATGATTTCATCATCATCAAATAACAAAATAATTGAATTGATGTTTCATTTTTTTTCCTTTTTGTACTCATCATTTATACCTAATTTTCATTGCATCATTTAATCACTGCAGTCTACTCCTCTGCAGTTTGGACTTGCGCAGCTGAGTGCCTCTAGTTTTGAATGGACAAATAAAAAAAGAGCCAAGTTGAACGTATTTGTAAAGGTATTTTGCTCACATAGCCTCCCCAGAGGGGACGGTTGTCCACCTTATACCTTAGAACAATATAAAAGATTGTAATTTACAGCAATGACGCGACGAACGAATCGCTCGCATAGCCCCATCGGATTTTCCATTTTCTGTGCACATATTCGTCGTGGAAACCCTGCCGTGCCACATCGTTTGTCTTGACTGCTATGACGAATTCAAGCAAAAAGGTATGTAGTATACCCACGAGCTCATTTGTCATCGAAATGAAGAAAGCTGCTTTGGTAGTAACAGATGTACCTTAAATAAGCTTGGTAGACTGTATGTGACATATACAGTGTTCATCGATTGCGCCAATGCCATACATCAGTTGCGCTAATGTGTATTTCGCCTCATGGCGCAACTGATGCATTTAAATCCATCAGTTGCGCCCGCAAAAGAAGCCGCCACTATCCTAACAAAATTTCGAATTCAGGGGTTCCCAAAATATACAAATAAAAAATACAAATTCAACAAATCTAAGTTTATATTAATAATCGAAATTATTCTCAAGTACTACGCATTTTAAAACAAATAAGTAACGCGAAAATATAAAATAATAACGAGCAAGAAACAACGATCAGGTAAAAATCACATATATGTATACGGTATAAGGCGAAAAGATAAAAAAAATACTACGGAAACACTAACGTAACCTACTAAAAATAAGCGCACAACTTTAATCTTGATGAGGGTTTCTCTATTTTTATACTCGTATAACTTCTGCCGATATGTTCGTGTGCCAGTTTGCAGAGATACTCGATACCTCCTACACACGGTTTGATACAGATTGCATCAGCTCGACTGGAAAGTTGCTTCGAAATACTGCTTCAGAGGGTTGGGTGGAAAAAAGAAGGCAGAAAACGATACATCACCGACAACGAATCACCTATAATAGCCAAATTGACAAGTTAAGACAACTCTTACTATGCCTATGTTTCGGCTCAGCTCGCTTTCACGTATAAAGTGAGTAAACCTGCAACTCGTTCTGTACCAAGTTTGGCGAACGAGCGGTGAAATATTGTGCCGCCAGATAAGGTCAAATAAACATACCGTCGATTCGTCCCAGCTTCTTTTACGCTGCTCAAAAAGGACGGAGGAGAGAGATCATTTTTTCATTTTTTTTTTTCAGGAACAGTTTTTGTGACTTTTTTAAAGAAAATTTTTGGAATACTTAATGTTCAAAAACAAATATTTAAATTTTTTTTCAATTAAGTATTCTTCAAAAAATATATTTTAAATTTTTTTTTCAGTTGGAAATTTTTATTTTATATGGTTTTTTTTTTTTTTTTTTCAAAAACATTTTTTTCAAGTTGGAGATCAAATACCATTTTATTCAAATTTTATACGAAAATAATTAATTCTCATTTTGTTCAAAAGCAAAATTTTCAAATTTTGTTGAGATAAAAATTTTTAGAAATCTTCTTCAGAAAATTTTTCCAATTTCGTTCAAGAACCTTTTTAAATATTTCATCCAAAAAAGATTTTTTCAAAATTTTGTTTTTACCTAAATAATTTTTTTTAAATTTTATTCAAAAATGATTTTTTCAATTTTCTTTAGAAATGGTTTTTTAAAATTCTTTAAAAATTTTATTCAAAAGCAAATTTTTAAAATGTTGTTTAAAAACAAAAATTTTGATTCATTTTTTTTTTTAGAAATTTGTTTAAACATAATTTTTCCCATTTTACTCAAGAACATTTTTTTGAGTTTTTTCAAAAACAAGTTTTTTTAACTTTTGTTCAATTTTTTATAATTTCGTCCACAAACAATTTTTTTCAATACTATTCAATAATCAATTTGTTCAATTTTTTTCGAATTTCATTCAAGTACAAACTATTTTTTTTTTAAATTTCATTCAAAAAGTTTTTTGCAAATAGTTTTGTTCAATTGCAAATTATTGCAAATTTTGTTCAAAACCAAATTTTTAAAATTTCAAAATTTTGTTATTAAGATGAACATTTTTAGAAATTTTGCTTGGAAAATTTTTTCAATTTTGTTTAAGAACCATTTTTGGAATATTTCATCCAAAATTGATTTTCCCAAATATTGTTCAATATTTTGTTCGTAAATAATTTTTTTAAATTTTCTTCAGAAATGATTTTTAAATTTTTTTTCAAAATAATTTTTTTCAAATTATGCTTAGAAGCAAATTTTTGAAATGTTATTTAAAAACAAAAATGTTGATTCTTTTTTTTTCAAATTTTTTTTAAACATAATTTTTCTCATTTTACTCAAGATCTTTTTTTTATTTTTCAAAAACAATTTATTTTAAACTTTGTTCAATTTTTTATATCTTCGTTCAGAAACAATTTTTTTCAATTCTATTCAATAGTAAATTTTTTCAATTTTTTTCGAATTTCGTTGAAAAACTATTTTTTAAGTTTGACTCAAAAATTATTTTTTTCTCGCAAATGGTTTTTTTCAAATGCAAATTACTTCAAATTTCAATTCAAAAGAAAATTTTTCAATTTTTGTTTGAATTTAAAGCTTTTTTCAAGAACAATTTATTTCAAATTTTGTTCAAAAATTTTTTTAGAAATATTTTTTGTGATTAAAATTTTTGGAATATTGTTCAAAAAAAAAATGTCTTCGAAAAACAAATTTTTCAACTTTCTTTCAAAAACAAATTTTGAATTTGGTTCAAAACAAATTTTTTAAAATTTTGCTCAAATTATTTTTTTTTAATTTTTTAGAAGATTTTGTTTCAAACAAAGTTTTTCACATGTTTGTTCAAAAACTTTTTTCTTTATTTTTTTTAAAAATACAGATTTCTTGATACAAGTTTTATTCATTTTTTTTTCAAATTTTGTTCAAAAAATATTTTTTTGTTCTGCGTAATATTTGAAAATATTTTCTGACATTTTTTTTTTCCAAAAATTGATTTTTCTCGAAATGAATTTTCATTTTTTTCATAAGAAATAGTTATGTATTTAGGTAGGTATGAGTTTTGTTCAGTAAGTTATTTCTTCAAATTCCTTGATACCTACATAAAAGGTTTGGAGTATTATTTTGGGATAGGTAGGGGGTTGCAAAATTTATCGAAAAATTTGTGATTTTTCAGGTAGTAAAGACATATTTTTTTTCTTTTGAAAAGGAAAATTTTTAAAAAATTTGTTTCTTGAATTAACATACAATTTTCTTAATTCTTGTAAAAAAAAAGAATTGATTAAGTATTTTACTTTAAAAATTGTTTTTCAATATTATTTTCAATCTTTATCTGCTGCAGTATTTGTTATTGAATTGTAAACCATAATCATGAATATCATTAATAATTGTTAAAATACCTATTACCTTTTTGTGATAAAGTTGTAAAACTGAACCAAATAAATGACATTGATGATGATGATGATGATGATGATGATGATGAATAGCGTCCAAAATTGCTGAACCGATTAAATTCAAATAAATGATAATAAATAATGAAAACTTCTCAATCATAATGATTTCAAAATGTTATTGAAATTTCGTCTCATTTATTAATGGTAGATTTAACATTTTTACAGTCGAAATACATTGTTTTAAAAATTTGTTTTTTCAAATGTGAAAAAAATTTCCTAGTTAATAACTAAACGAAATCGTCTCATGAAAAAATTATCTGATCTAAAAATAATTGACCTTTTTAACTTAAGTACCTACTCTTTGACGACTTAAGTACATAAAACTTCTTACATAATGTTCAAGAAAGTATTAGTATCTAATAATTTCTTGTATGTAGATTCAACCTACTTGCATAATTCAACTAAGCAGTCTACAAAATTAATCAGCGAGATCCTTGGTAACGATTCTAAAATAAGAAAACAACAATATCTGGTCATGTACGACTTTATCATTTCTCTGCCAGCTGCCTTGGTAACAATACGATTATTTGTTTTGGTGGAATCAGAAATCGCGATGTGTATTCGAATTCATGATTCGGAAGTGATGAACGACGTTGATAAATCTCTACATCAAACACTAAGAACAGCAAATGAATTGGAATTAGAGAACTTGATTAATGAACTGAATGCATTACATTGCACCACAGGTAATGCACATCATTGGATGTTTTTTTGTTTTTTTTTTTGGAAGAAGGTGTTGATAATTTTATTATTGTATGCAATACTGCACAGAATACACGCTGAAAACGTTCCGTTATTGACCCTCGTCTTTTCTGGTTTATTGCTCCCAATCTTCATATTTTTGATTGTATTCCTCCTATGCAAAATCATAATCATTTATATTGTGAAATGATTCTGATAAATGATGAAGTATTGGCGAAAATTTTTTGCAATACCTACCTAAATGTGAAGAAAAAAATCATTCATTTTTCGAATTCGTTAAATTAAATATTTTATCTAAATAAATTATATTTTAATCGAATAAAATGTGATTGTAAGCATACCTATACATTTGAATTAAATAGAATAATTATTGCTATACTTTTTTTTTAATAGGTAGACATACCTGTAATAAAATTTATAATTATAATCCTGCTTGTAAGATTATAATTGGGTAATTAATTGATAAGTATAAAGTATAATTTTATCTTGATAATTCTACTGAAGCGAATGCTCATTTTTTTGTATATTCTCAGCACCATAATCACATCACAAATAAAACCTCTTTCATGCATTAATTGACTTCCTTCTATCTATTCTTTGAAAAGTGTTTGCCTATTTTGCAGTACTGATTATTTTCACAAAAACAACTTTCTTCATAAAATTAAGAAAATAAATCAGTACCTACAAAACAGCAGAAGTTTTCCACTTGAAAACATTTTTGATTTTATCATCCTTCAATAAACAACTCAATAAACCCTTAGGGGAAAATTTTTACCTAATATGAGAAGAAACTTGAAAAATTTATCACAGCTCTCCCTTCAGAAAATTTTTGTATTGATGAATTGTTTATTTTTATTAGGTATCCATGTAACCAAAAAATCAAGCAATAAATTTTCATAAATTTTTAAAGAGTCACTTTTTGAACATTGCAGAGTAATTATTGTATAATAATTTTTTACATAATTTTTTTCTTTGGTGAGTTCCTTATGATAATTTTGTATCAATTCTCTACTTTTTCTCAAAAAAGTATAAGGATAATTTTTTTTTGTACCTAAGCAAATCACTCTTATGAAGTTTTCGTTGAAAAAAAAAAAAAAATCTAAAAATGCTTATAAAAGGGATGTAGCAATTTTTTTGAGAGAACTTAAAAAACGTTCTTCCGGAAGAAATTTGATTTTTTAAAAGAGTTTTTCCAAAAAAATGTTCGAATTTTACTTTTCAAGAACATTAATTTTTAGTTTTCTTCGAGATTTTTTTTTTCAAGAAATTTTACATAAGATTTTTTTGGGTTGGGTTAAAATTTTCTGGAAAATTTCTTTCATTGAGGGACATCACCTTAAGTGATTCGGAAGTAAATCTTTCACCTATACTCATTCAGCTAAACCCATTAAGTAATGGAGATTCATATTTTGGCAAATTCTCAAAAACTGGCTAATTTTCAAAAATGGTTGAATTTTTAAAAAATGCAAAACTTTCTAAAATTTTTGAATCTTTACAAATCGTTAAATTTTTCAAAAATTATCAAATTTCTCAGAATTGCTAAATTTTTAAAAATTCTTTAATTTCGCATAAATTATGGATTTTACAAAAAGTGTGGAATTGTCAAAAATCGTCATTTTTAAAAAATTGTAATTTTCTCAAAACTGATTTTTTTTTTAATTTTTTAATTTTTAAAAATATTCTGAAAGTTGTCAGTTTATCAAAAACTGAAAATTTTTCTAAAATTATTAAATTTTCAAAAATTGCAAAATTTTTTTAATTTTTTTAATTTGTAAAAATCGTTTATTTTTAATGATTGAATGACTTTACGAAATTGTAAATTTCAAAAATTGCCAAATTTTCAGAACCCAATGCATAACTTTCTATCTTTTTAGGAATATTAAAAAATTACCCTTCTCCCCCCCCGCTCACATACTTCCAAAATATATCAAAAGAAACAATGCTAGAGTCCTAATAAAATCACCTGAAAAAAAAATACAAAT
>FIZV01028459.1:0-10199 GCA_900050545.1 Trionymus perrisii | reverse complement strand
AAGAAGGCCAGCTGTTTTTAAAACCAGGATGCGCGCGCATCTCAAAACCGAATTTCATTTTGATTTTAATATATAGAGAAATTTTTTTTAATTACCAGTTTTGGGTTCAAAAATTCTCAAACAGTTCAATTTATTTCATTTTCCTACTAAGTTGGAAATTTTCCAAAATTGACCACTTTGACTCAATCAATTTTTTTACATTTTTTGTACCAAAAGTCAGTTTTTATATTTTTTTGAAATCATCAGTTTTTGGTTAAAAAAATTTTCAAGTAAAAAAAATTACTCAATTTTTGAAATTTTTTTCTGTTGGAAATGAAAAAAAAAATTGTTTAATTCTCAGATTTTTATTGTAAAATTCGCTATTTTGAAGAAGAAAAATTATAATTTTTTAAATCGTCAATTTTTGATTTCTAAAATTGCTAATCTACGTATTTAATTTTCAAAACTTAGTATGAAGAATGGCTGGTCTACTTGAAAAATCGAAGCAGCTGATTATTTTTTTACAAAACACCAGTTTATGGTGCAAAAAATTTAATTTTTTTTTTAATTTTTTAAAATTTTCAAAATTTTTTAAACTTATAAAATAGAAAAAAAATTTATAAAGTTTTGAAATTGTTTAGTAAAAAATGTAAAATTTTGTAAAATTTTCCTCTTTTTTTTTTTTTTTGATTTCAGTACCTAGATAGTTTTTTAAGAAAAATATCATTTCAAGTCGCGAAATTTCATTTCAATAATTTTCAAACGAAAAAAATCGAATTGTAAGCTGATACCGATTTCACCATTACAAATAAGTAAGCGAAATTCATTAATTTACTAACCGTAAGTACATCCGTACAACTCCACTCTCATCGAAATACTGTTTTTCCATCTTATAGGATTGATTCGGATCCACTGAGCAATAATAGGAACTTCGAACACGTTTCTGCTCACATGACTACCATCCGTGTTTCCTTTGAAAACCTAGAAACAAACGTTGGAAAATGCAGTACTTCATAAATAAAACGAATGAAAATTCAAAATACGTAGAAACATCCACATCATGGTTTCTGAAATACTATCAAACTTATTTGGTACAAATAATACCCCCGAAGCGACCATGCAAATTAATTATTGCGTTAAGTGTAAATTATTGTGCGATCCTTTCCACCATCACCTCTCACCGGCAAATTCACTTGCAAGATAGGCCATCGTGCTCTTAAAATATTCGAATAAACAAACCGTTGGCCACTCCTTCAAAAAAATTCTCCAAGAAAAAAAAAACATCGCAGTAAGCTGCAAAAGGTTTCTCATCCTACAATTTGATATACTCTTTGACAGTTTGGATTTTTATCAAGATAGAAAAACAGGTGAAGGAAATCCAGCTAAACCTCATTAAGATAATTTTTTCAATCTTCAAACGGGGACAGTTTTGTAGCGAAGTCCCAAAAATAGGTACTCCGGATTTACCTGGATTTCGCCCATCGAGTCGATATAATTAGTCCAAGACTCTCCATCGTCCGAATATTGGATAAAATACTCGGTAACGCAATCCAGAGTGCTCGGTCTGCCTTGAGTAACGATACTTCTCACTTCTACTTTCGAATCGTAAAAATGGAAGAATAAAGAGTTACCGAGCGTGTTAGTAGAAGGACTCCATGATTTAGGTCCTGAAAGCAAATTGTTAGTAGGCTACGAGCTTAAATATCCGCATCCCTATGTTATTGCTACTATTATACGTAAAAACCATTTCGCCTAAAGTCCTGAAGTACTCCTCTAATTCGTTCCGCACGTTTGCAAGCTGCTCTCCATGCAAAGGGGGTGATATATGCCAAAGTGGTAATATTTCATTCGCAAAATGTCAAGTCACCACGATCGAAATGAAAATCTACCACGTGTACTTTTTTTTCCTCTGTCTCTTTCGAAACATAATTGTTCTCAATGTTATCTTTGTTGAAATCGGATACGTGAGCTTTCACGAGTGATTTTTCTTTTTCACTTCATCTAAAAAAGATAAATAGCCCTTTCCCTGCCTCCTCCACTTATCAAGGGGTTTATAATTGTATGAATAGCTCGAGTACTTCAAAACCTTATTCAATTTTTAAAACTTAATACACAAATAAAAAGTATCCATGTACGTACGTATGTAAATGTATACATTCGAAGGGTTATGCAACCGGTAAAATTATATAAATATTAATATAAAGCCTCTTATTAAGTTATATTTAAAGCAAGCATAATCGCCACCAGCCGGTTAATACTATGCAAGCGGAACAATTCAATTTACAAAGCGTCAGATTGTGCGCTTAAAAATACCTCCAAATCTCCAAATGTAAACAAAGCGATGCATGCGAGCGAATTAATGAAATACACGTGCTTAATGATTCTAGAAGAGAAAAAATTTGATTCTTTTATTTTTTTTTAAATTCTCTAAATTTTTACGGAGAAACTTAAAGAATCGGCAACACAAACGCGATAGCAGTAATCTGTAAACACATTGTTTCAAAATAATATGAATTTACACATCAGCGTGGAAAAAAATCCTCACAATTCAAATGAAATTTTATTTTCTAGAGCTACTAATTTCTCCAAACCTGCACAACATTCTACACCCTTCTCTTTCTCAATTTTCCTACGCGCTGATCATCCATGATTCTCTAAAGTGGGAGGAAGAAGGTGAGAAGAGAAACGATGCATTTTTTGTATTTTTTCCCGCTGCTGCGTACCTACGTTTTTTATATTCAATTTTTTTTTCTTAAAATTCTATAAAAATTTGAAAATCAAGAGAATTTTTTTTAAAAGGAGTTCTTTTTTATTTTCATTTTTCAAACATACTTTTTATATTTTTTAAAAATTTCGTAGCAAAAAAATCTTCAATTTTTCAACAAAACATCAACAAGAAATGACAAACAAGCTATTTTATTAAATACCAAAAAGACTATCATGAGTACTTGAAGTTTTTGTTCATCGTTTTAAATAAAAAATTTTCTAAATTTTCCAAAAAGTTTTTTGTAACAATTTCCAAAAAAAAAAAAAAAAAGGTCAAGAATGTATGTATTTTTTTGGTGTTAAACACAAAATTCCATCCATAAACTGAAAAAATTCAAAAACATTTTTCAAGTATTTTACCTGGGAACAAAAAATAATAGGTAACAAAATAAAATAGGTACTGAAGCACTTTCTGTTGAAAAAACTAAAAAAATCTCAAAATTGCAATTTTTCAAAAAATTAAAAAAATTTTGATAAAATTTTCAAAACAGTTTTTACAGATTTGGGAAAAATTGAAAGAATTCCTTTAAAAAATTAAAATACTTTGACTAAACAAAAAAATTAGAATAAATATTTCTTAGTTGAAAAATCAAAGAAAAAAAAATTAATATTTCTAAAAAATTTGATTAAAAAATTAAAAAGGAAGCTCTAAAAATTTTTTGAGTAAATTAAAAAAATAATGTTCATAGAATTAAGTACCTACGACTACGTAATTTGAAAAATTGAAAAATTGCTCTTAAAAAAACGAAATATTTTGAAAAAACAACCATAAAATAAAGGTACTTTCTTCGTAAAAAATCCGAAAATTTTCAAATTAAATATTTTTCAAAAACTTAACGAGGAATCTGAAAAAACCTCTCTGAAAAATTTATGAAAACATTTTAATAGTTTCAAAAAATTAGTACATATTTTTCAAAAACTTGAAAATTTTGAAAAAAGTCCTCTGAGGAATTTTTGAGAAAATCCCCAAGGGGGAAAGTGGAAAATTACTGAAAAATCAAATATTTGTACAAAACAAAAAAACATTGTTTTCTGTAAAAAAAAAAATCAAAATATTTAAAAATTAGATTTTCTTTTAAAAAAAATTTCTAATTTTCTCTCGAACATTTTCGAAAAATTTTCAAAACAGGTTTTACAAAATTATGAAAAAATGAAATATTCTTGAAAAATATTTCAAATATTACACAAAAAAATTTTAATAGCTATTTTCCAGTTCAAAACTTCCAAAAAAATCTAAAAATAATTATTTTTCAAAAACTTTACGAACAATTTGAAAAGCATGAAAGAAATTTTAAAATATTTTAACAAAACAAAATGTAAGTATCTAGGTATTTTCGAAGAAACTTGATTAGATATATATATTTTTTTTTTTCTAAAAGTTGACTGAAAAATTTTTGAGAAAATTTCCAGAACAGTATTTACAAAATTGAGAAAAATTTTAAGATTTCCAAAAAAATAAGTCAGATATAAAAAAAATTGAAATAAATAGATATTTTTTGTAAAAAAGTTTAAAAAATTAAAAACTGAGTATTCTTGAAATTATTTTTACTAGATTAAGAAAGTTTGAAAAATTTCTGAAAAAAAAAAGAAATATTTCAAAAGAACAAAAACAACAAGATATTCTTTATACGTAGAAAAATTCAAAAAATTGAAAAATGAGTATTTTCAAAAAAAATGGAAAATCATTTGTTTCTAGAAATTCGAAAAATTCAAAAAATCAAAAATGAATATTTTCAAAAAATTCGAAAAATCATCTGTTTCTAGAGATTTTAGATTTTTTATTGAACTGCTCAAAGTTCTGACAGATTGTTCTCGATAATTTTTCATCTCCATCTTCCTTTCTGGTAGATTATGAAAAGGGTGATATTTATTAAATTAGTATTTCCACTCAAATTTTATCAAAATTATGAAAAAAATATTGATGTTTTACAACAATATTTTTCGAGGGAACTTTCAGAAACAGATTTTGAGGGAGATTTTTCCAAAAAATTACGTGTTTTCACATAAAAGCATTTTATCTTTCTTTCTTTTTTCTTTTTTTTTTTTTGAGAATTACTTTCATGTAGTTATGAATACCTACTACTTCTAAAAAATTTAATACACAAATATTTTGCATGAAAAAAAAATATAATAAAAACTCTTATTACAGGAATTTTTTCTTAAAGAATTTTGTAAAAAAAAAATAGATTTTTTTCTTTGCTTTTTCTGAATTTATCTACCTAAATTTTTCTAGAATTTTTTTCACATAATTTTCTTTCCTCAAGGATTTTTTTAAAGCGAACTGACGATTTTTGAAGGAATTTTTAAAATACACTCTACTTGGAATATTACTTTTGTATGATTACACTAGTACTTTTTTGATTACAATATTTTTTGGACATTTTCTTCCCACATTCGAGATTTATTACTCTACTTTTTTTGTGTAACACTTTCAAGTACATACTAGAATATAGGTAAGGTAAGTTGAATATATATTTTTTTTTTTTTTTAACCAAAAATTGGAATAAAAAGGCGAAGTCAAAAAAGTGATAATAATGATAAAAGAGTAGAAAAATTAAGATACAGAAAAATGAGTAATTTCGAGCATTAAAGTTTGATTCCTATTCAGAGGTGAAAACTAGGCAGTCGTTTGCTTCCCATGACAACATTCATCCAGTCTGCTTAATTTAAATAAATTAAAAGCACTCCAGCTCTACACGATTAATTCGTACATGTGCACGACGAGTTCAATTCTATACATCGCGTCGTCGTCAAAAACGCCCATTGTACACGTATTCCTCTTCTTACAAACGTTTAATCGTTTTATAGTACATATTATCAAAAGAGCAATTCCTCGCCATCGCAGAGTAAGCACCCTTCCATCTAAACATGTGAGAATCACACTCGCATTAATTTGATTTTTTTCCAAGTCACGATAAACCTCATACTACATAGGAACAATCTCCCTAACTATTTTTCACCTCGAGCTCGAGTTTTGAAAACAGTCACGCGTAATGATCGATATTTTTCTCTGTACCCCATGTGTAGGCTAGGTACTCACTACTCATAGACGAATTCAATTAACCGTGTAATTTCCTCGAATTGGTTTAAAATCTGCAGCAGACGTACTGCGAAATGAAATCAAAGTCGGCGTGCATATGCTTACTTGAATATTCCCCGATGATGCTTTGTAATCTGTGAAATCATATCCGTTTGATCCGTATTGGATGGTGTATTCCAGAACGCAATCATCGTGCGATGGTCTTCCTTGGGTTTCGATCACTCTTACCTTCATCATCTGATTCAGATTGAATGTCAGGTGTTGACTGCTGTCCGATTGTGCAGCAGTCCATGATTTCTCGCCTGTACCATGCAAAATGCAAAAACAAAAGCACAATACCACTGAAATACTACGTACTCACAAAACAAAGCTCAACTAAGCGTACAGCTAGAGCCATATAATTGATAAAATATTCTCTAAAACTACGTAAATATCGATTAAAAAAGCTTCGGCGTAGGGCAAGTACATGGATAAAAATACATCAAGTAATACAATTACACATACTCTGTTGAATTTTCTTAAAGTTAGCAAATTTTGGAAAGCTTAGGAAAATTAAGTTGAATTTTTTTAGGGAGCGAGGGAAAATAAAATTGGAGATATTTTTTTGATTAGGTTTTGGACATGTCAATTTATTGCCAATTATTATCTGAATAATTAACTTTGTCTGGGGAGTTGGTCCAGTGACCACTCATCCCCTCAAGGGCCCAATCTAAATTTTTACAATAACCAAAATTATTTCAAAGATCTAAATCTACAACTTTTGTTTGAAAAAGTTTTCAATCAGAGCATTAGGTACAGAAATAGGGAGATTTTTTCCAAAGGTAAAGGGCCCTTGAAAAAGGAGACCATAAAAAATTGGGCTCAGTTTATTTTTCAAAAATATACGTCTTGGATCACAAATTAATCATAAAATCACTTTCAACCTTTCGTTAGCATAGAACTTTTATCTGCGATTATACCAATATTAAAAAATTAAAATAATATCTTCGCTCATGGTGGAAAATTCGACTAAAAATGATAAAAAATGAATCACACGAGAAACTTCTTCATCATCAAGGTTATCTTGCGATAATGTAAGAATAACTTATTTTTTATTTTTCTTCTTTGATAAATCAATCGATACTAACGCAGCTGTTTGTCGTAATCGAATCTACTCGTAAATCAAATTTCGGGCACAAATTTTTTTCTCGGATGCGCCAATTCTTAGCTACGATTCTTGTACGATCTCGTGGCATGCGACGAGATGATCGAACGTATGCCTTCATAGTTAAACATTCGGCATATTCACACGCACAATAAATAATATTTTTCACGGAACCATGCCTGGTGTGTATTGCATCACATAGCTTTTAGACATGCGAAAGAATAAGCAATCAATAAACAATCACGATCAGACCCAGCTGAACAATACCTAGTACCAAATGGCACTGAAATTTAAATAGCAGGAAAATAAAAATCGACGATTGAACGTAGGTTTTTCTCCTTCGATATTTTTCATAAACGAAGAGTACATTCGTGACTGGAAAAGCTGTCAGAATGAACCATATCCACGGATGAGATGGTTTACGAGCGATATAAAATTTTTTAGGTACTTTGTAAATAGCCTATAAAGCAACACAGGTAAATTTATTGCTTACGAACGACATTGTACGAATTCTGGCCAACGTTAATTACGAAAGCACTACTAGGAGCTCGATTATGAGAGAAAATCACGTCGAGAAATGTACACAATTTATAATCCAATGTTTACTCGAGTTAAACGCAAACACAGTTCATTCTAATTCACCACCAAATTAAAAATAAAACGGTTCGTTTAAATTTTAAAAACACTACATACATAAGTAAAAAACCGATTAAAAAAATCTCATCATTTGACAATATATTCCCTCACGGTTTATTCTCTTTTTTGAAAAAATTATCGCAATATTCTTCATCGAGTGGAATAATTTGTTCGGCTCCGTTAAGCAGATCTTCGACACTCAACTCTTGGAATTTGTCAACTACCGGGTCGACTTTCGGAGACAGTGCGACCGCAGCGAATGTATCTTTATCAATGAGTATCTCTTGGAAGCTCCAATTTTGTAACAATTCGCCCTTCACAGTGAGCGTAGTACTTGTAACGAAATTATCTTCGGTCAAATGTTCATCTTTGATATCGAAACTCAAATCACCCAAACCAAGAGTAATTCCTGTACCGAGAGCTTTGACGTAACTCTCTTTCAAGCACCAAAGTCTACAAAACAAACGACATACGTCGTTTTCAGACTTGGCCGGATTTTTCAACATATTATACTCTTCAGTTGACAACTGTTTAGTCATAAGTTTCAAATACTCTTTGAGTTTTTGGCCTCTTCTGTACTCGACGGTCATCACATCGCAGCCGACGTTTATATCTCCTTCTTCGCCGGCCAAGATCGCGTAACCGCCTTGATGAGAGACGTTAAAATTCAAAGAGGCGTTTTTGAAATACGGTTTGCCCCGTTCCGAGCGTAATATTTCGATATCTTTCCATTTCAGACCGGAAAATTCGGTCAGGAATTTACGCATCATTAGTCTTCCGGCCATCGAATTCTTCACATCTCGTTTGAAGTAAAATCTACCAATACGTGCTTTTTCTTCGGTTTGAATCGACGTAGATGCGGTGATCCATTCTTGGCGCGTTGGATACCATTTATTGCAGTCGAATATCCACCGTACGCTTCTCCGGTTGCAGTTCATATTGGTCGATATAATTTTATTACAAAAGATTATAACTAACGCGAGTGGTAGGAAATAGCGCAAGCTTATTTGTACGGGAAATTTTTCTCTCTCCGGTGTTTATTGAGTTTGGTCAACAAAACCTAAAGAGAGAGAAAAATTATCAGTGACTAGAATACTCGGCTGAGTTTATATAATAAAGCTGGTATTTCTAAGTGCTACAAAATAAAACGCCGCATAGCTTTTAAAAACGACAGACATATAATTAAGCAGCAAATATGCAGCTAAATACTGATAAGTATAAAAATAAAAAATTGAATACCTAGTAATTTAGCAGACTGGGCTTTTCGATCCGGCAAAGAACTTGTTGCTTGTACGTGAGCTTTATCAAATAAAGGTTCATTGCAGTCGTAGAAATCTGAAACATACCAATGTATTAGTGAACAGTGATAAGTAAAATTGTTTCTAATATTGAAAATCTAAACGAAATTTTTGCGTGATTTATGTAGAACATTACGAAATACAATCAAAAATCACAACTCATGAATTTACGTTTATCTTTTAGGTGAAGACGTGCAGAAGTCGAAAGTTCTTGATGAAGTGGAATAGACATTTGTCACGTCAAGAATACAAGTTATCCAGAAAATGTAAATTTTTCAATAGTCGAAATGCAGCGAAAAAGTGTTTGATGTTTTTGATCGTTAACGCCCAAGAAGCGTTGATCATCGGAGATTTTTAATCAAACATCAAGGGACTAAAATTAGTAGAGAATTGAGAGAATAAATTCTTACCTCCAAGTACTGAATAACTGCTTATTATACATAAAAAAATTAAATATAACCACATTTTAGGTATGAATTAAAAATAACATCACAAATAATTTTTAAACACTCCAACAACGGATGACTCAAATCGTAATCGCAAAATTTGTTTCCGATGTGCAGCGAACGAAGACCGAAGACGAAGAGCAAGCGAAGAGCGAAACAAAAACAAACCGAAACAATTTTTAGTTTCATTTTACAACATTAGGAGCGTTGGTGTCAAACCTTGTGAAAACGAAAATAATAACTTCTCTTTTAGTCGCTGGTCGCGTTATATAATTATACCTATTATTTTTTTTTTAAATTCCCTATTAAAAATTATTAATTATTTTATGTAATGCTAAAAAGTAAAAATAAAAATTTAAAAATGAACTCTTCCTATCTTTCAAGAGATCCCTTCACGATAATTACGTACAATCATTCATAGTAATGTAATCAGAAAAAATTAAAAAGTGTCATTCTTCATACGAGGTGTCTAGTGTCTAGTGTCTACTACCGGTTCGATGAACCCGCTATCTCAATCTCAATTAGTCGCGAAGTGAGAGCATTTTGTATTTTGTCCAACAATATATTTTATATTGATCAGACCTCGTATTAAACATTTATTCAGAGATTAGTTTTATTGTAAATTTATAACTTGTAATCTTGAGTCGAAAAAAATGCGTGTAGGTCTAGGAAAATCATCTGTTTCAACAATTCCCATATTGCTCGTAAATTGCAGAGGGCTTACCTACGTACGTTGTCATTTTTTGACAAGATTTAATCTTGTTTGATTTCAATTTCAGATGGTTGGATTGAACATAAAAAAATTTGTATTTGTGACATGACATGAGGAACTTATACTTCCCGTCAAAAAATCTTTTTTTTTTTTTAGCATACCATCGAATAGAGGAGGG
>FIZV01028452.1:0-10335 GCA_900050545.1 Trionymus perrisii | reverse complement strand
GAGAAAAGTGGTCCCCGGCAAATTTTTTTTTTGTCGAGACTATCGCAATAGCCGCAATTTTTAGTTAAAATTTCGGCTAAAAAATTAACAAAATTTGAAAAATTTTTACTCGAAAAAAATTACTTTTGAACACGAATGTAGGGAAAATGCTGTTTCAACAAGATCTGAATGTCTTGCAACTACACCTAAACTTGAAATACACTCGTATTTACCAAATTACCATACCTAATATCTAGTCTTACGGTACTCAACTCATCGGATGCTACGCACAGTGAATAAGTCAGTCGTTGCGTACAACGGTGCGCGAATCAGTTATGCAATCAGCGGCCAGTACATGTTTAAAGAGCGCAGACGACAAACAAAAATTATTATGCCCTTGACCTAGATCGCGATTATATGTTCTATCACTAATGATCTGGATACCTATTGGAAAAAATACCTATTTTACCAATAAGAAGTGAGCAATCATTCTATAATGAGTGTTTTTCTATCATACAAAAAATCTACGCACAAACGTACGAGTTAGAAACATTTAAGAGCACATTCTCAGGAAAAAAAAAACATAATCTATACCTACAATAATTAAATATTTGAACAACGTTAACATAAAATAAAATGGCGAAATAGAACTAAGTGATAATTTAGTACTTCACAGAAAGACGAGCGAGCAAACCGCTCGAAGGAGAAGACAAACGCGAGACCATACCAAAAGAGAAACAAGCAAAAAATACGTAAAGGCAACTTAAAAGCCTCCTTAAGGCGGAAAGCATTTCTCTATTTCATAGAGACTTTTATACGCGAAGAAAACGACGCTCGACGCTTATGAAGACGTAGCCAGAGGTATTTCGGGCGCGATAGATTTCAATATTAAGTAATGCAACGTCAGCTTTCGTCAGATGATGCTCCCAAGTTTAATCGAACCTACGGGGTTTTGTACCTCCTTACTCCTTCTACGCAGAGTAACAATTTTGGCTGGCTCTTGTCTCAAGGTGATTTTCTCATGTGTGAGATGCTCATGACGTCGTAGAGTCATTAAATAGTACAGTATAACTTTATTTCAAGCCAATTGAAAAGTTTTCTTTGAAATTTACTTCGGTAACTATATTGTATTTTTAGATAAAAATTATTCGACGAACGATTGGGAATCAATGTCTCACCCCCCCCCCCCAACAAAAATCAAAGAAGAGCTCAAATTTATTACTTACAGAAATTTTTTTAAATTACTGTGGGTCTTACGAAAAAATTTCAGCTGATGAAATTTCAAAAATCTTCAAAGGGAAACATAATTATTCCAAAACTTTGAAATATTTTCTCGAAAAAATAATACGTATCTTAAACAATTTCTTTTAAACTTTTTAAAAATATATTCTAATAAACATAGTTTGGTAGAATTTTGAATTTTTTTCAACAAAAATTTTGAAATTTACAGTTTATCTTTTGAAAAAAGTCAGAAGATTTTTAGAGAAAATTGAAGCAAAACATTTTTTCATAAAAATTTTCACTTTTTTGTAGATTAAAAAAAAATGAATGGATATTTTAATTTGTCACCTTTAAGAAAATGTTCAAGACAATTTTTCGTCAAGGTTTTTTGTAAAATATTGTTATTGAGATATCTGATTTTGTACAACAGGAAATTGTTTTCGCATCTATTTCGTAGGTAATGACTTCTTCGTCATTTTTTAATAAGTTTTCCAAAAATAGCAATTTTTCAGTTTTTTCTTGTTGTTATGGAAAAACTGAAAAAAACTGAAACTGGAACTAAAATCATTCCAGTTTGCCATAACTGCTTTTTAGGCCGCCACGCCATACTAAACTGACGTCACATATTCCAACAGTGCTGCCAATTCATAAAAAATTGCCAGTACTTTTCAGAAATAAACAATTTTTGTAATTTTTTAAAAATATTTCGCGTTTTCGGTTTTTTTTTCTTCATTTTTTTACTACTTTTTCTTGAAATTTTGATTAAACCACTATTTTTTCCCTACTTTCAATAAGTGTACTCATTTTTAAAACCATCACTTAGGTAATTTCATTGCGTATTAATAGATACCCTGCAATCTGCATACATGGGGTCCATCTCGAAATTGTACGATATTTACAAAAGTTGGAGGCAATCTTTCATTTTTTTCACCCCCTATAATTTGACGTTTATTTTCGCACCACCCGTTCACTTCTTGAAAAAAAAATGAATAAGTATAACATTTTTTGTTGCAAATTTTATGTTCTTCAATCTTAGTTAGTATATATTTTTTTTGCTTAAACGAATTATTTGAAGAGATAAGCGAAAACCATCTAGGAGATCCATTTAGGTCCATATTCGAGTATATACCTAATTACCTACATACATATTTTGGGTACTTTCAGCAAGTAATGAGGTTCAGGGACTTTTTGGCCATAATCGAAACACCGAAAGGAACATTTTGAAATTCACACAACTACGTATGTTGGCCTAAAATAACAATTTGCTCGATTTTTATGGTCCAATTTTGCTGGATTCCTTTAGAACAGACAAAAGAACGAGTTAAATTTCATAAAACAAAATTATCCTACCTTAATGAATTTTTTGAAAACAAGTATCCTACTGGTAAACATTTTTGGAAACAAATACGTAGAATTGAAACTTCAAAAATCGATCACAGAATCGCCATCAGGCAATATATAATGTAGAATTATAAGTGAAATAAAGTGACGCTGAAAATAGCCAACTAAAAGTAGAAGAGGATAAAGCGCTGCTAGCATATTTTTAATGTATCTTTTCAAATACACACACGTATATGGTATCGGGTATGTACGTATGTTATACGGCTGCCAATTAATTCGCCTTTGGTTAGCATTTGAAAAGAACCTTTAACATCGATTAATTTTATTATAACGAAGGTAACCCTTCATCATCTTGCGTTTTATTCGAGTCGTGGCGCAATAACGATGCGACGCGATGCAATATACGAGTAGCTTCGTTTCGGTTTTTATCAAGTTGAAAATTTTAATTTTATCGAAAACCAACCCGTACACGATACTTTATTCTTCTAATGGCAACGAAAGAGTCGAAGAATGTAAATGGTGCGGCGCCGAGCCGAGCCAACCATTCATTCGAATGTTAATTACAACTCAGGCAAGCGTATGGCTTTCAAACATACCTAAATATGACCTACAATAATACATAGCAGAGAAATCTAACAAAAGTATATCACATACCATCCAATTTTTTTCCCCTTTTTACGTAAATGAATTTTTTTACAAATCATTTACCTCAAATTAGAGAGGGTAAGTTACCCATATAAGATAAGCTACAGGCAGCCACAAAACATTTTATATTTACTCGTATGTCATCAAATTCACTGACGAAACTTTCGATAACTAATATTATAATTAAGATCGTAATTCACACGATTGCTCGGCTTGTTGTAGGCGGAGAAAAGAGAAGAAAAGTGACATTATACACGTACACAACTTGGTAAAGTTTCCTAGCATCCTAGCTGTAGACAAGGTATAACACTTAATCAACTAGGTATACAGAGACGAAGAAGGATAATAGTTTAAGATAACTTTGCAGAATACGTGAACAACCTTACTCGTTTTCGATATACGGAGGTCCTAAGTACCTTACCTTCTACCCCTCCTAAAAACAAAGGGGTTGATTTTTTGGTGAGCGCCAGGGAATTTTCCAACATGAAGGTATACTTCAGAATATTCAAGTAAATAGTTGATTAGTTGGCAGGTTTCTACGTTCGAATTGATTTCACGGTGTTTACCATTACACCAATTCTAAAGCACAGATAGCTGTGGTACGATGACCAAGGGTAGGCGAAGGGGTGTTATTTCTACTGAAGATAATTTAATGTTGCATACAAACGATGCGCTGTGCTGCGATAAACATTTGTGGAAATTGTTCGACGGTAATGGACCGAATGATTAATGGTGTAAATTACCGGCGAAATTTCTTCAAAAATTGACACTGTGAGAAAAATCTATTGCTAATGGATGAAACAGAGTGTCTTACAAAATGTTCTCAACAAAAAGCAGGACTTCAGTGAAGATTTATACAATTCTTCAAGTTTACAACTTCCTAACATCTAAACTACAGAGGAAAGGCCTATGCGAAAAATCTATCATAATTGTCTCAAAATTGATAAAAAATCAAAATAATTTGAAATTAAATAAAAATGAAAGAAATTAGAGGAAACATAACAATTGAAAAATAATTTAATTAAATTAAGTAGGTATATCTAATAAAAATTGAAATTTTACAAAAATTTATACCAAACTAAAAATTACGAGAAATATAAAAAGGACTGTTCTTGAAATAAATATAAATCAAAATAAAAGTAGAAATCGAAAAATTTCATAAACTTTTAAATGTCTTCTTCACTTGCTTCAAGGGATAAACTGAAATACAATCACCAAAAATTCTTATTGAAATGAAAACAGAATAAAAAATTTAAATTTAAAAGTTTAAAAGTTGGATAAAAAAAAGAAAACAAAGAAAAGAAAAAGAAAACAATTAAAAATTACATCAAAAACTAAAAATAAACCAAAAAGACTGAGACCTGAAAAAAATTAAAACAAAAACATTATAGAGTGCATATAAAACACCAAATTAAAAACGACCACAAATTAAAAATGGTTGAAAATTTGAAAAATTAAAAATTAGGCTGAAAACGAAAAACAAAATAAAAATGAAATTACAAAAATTGAATATCTATCTGAATGTTTTGAAAAACGAAAAATTACCCACTAATTTTAAAGTAAACACTGATTTTTTTTTTAAATTTATATTCTATTAAAAACGACTAAAAACTGAATCAAAGTGTAAAAATTTGAAAAAAAAATCATAAGAATAAAATTTTAAAAACTAAAAAAAATGAATTACCTCGACTGAAAATTGAAATTTTCAAAAATTTCGGCTAAATTAAATCTGCTTATAAATTAAAATTTACGTAAAATTGACAGATAGAAAATTTTGGGAAAATAAGTTTGAAATAGATAAAAATTGAAATAAAACTTTAATGATAACAGAAATTTTCAAAGTCAAACAGTCCGAATTAAAAAGAAAATAACCAGAAAATGAGAAAAAAATTGAGAGTAAAAAAATGCTGCAAAAATTAAAGGAATCTGCAAGGACAGCGTGCAATTTTTCATATAACCTTTTTTTTTGGTAAACCTATCTCGTTTCTGACTAGCTCAACAATTTTACATATTGTCAAAATCTACATAGGGTGCCTCATCTGCCTGCAGAAATTCGGTATCATCAAAAAATGGAATTGATTTTGCGAATTTAATCAAGATCCGTCCGTAATTACGAATGGGAAAAATTGCGAAATAAATACCTATACCAGTTTGTACGTATAACACGATTGAAAAGGTGAAGGGGAGAGGGAGGTTTACCACAGATGCGAAAAATTATACGATTCACGGCGTTAGCTTTTTGCGACGTATTTTCCAACGTATGGTAGTAATTTTTTACGCTAAAATTGGCCGTTGTGTGGTTAAATTATCCGGTATACGCGAGTACCTACGGATGCGGTTTGACAAACATACCACCTTCGACGCAGCCTGCAATCCAATCGAAGTTTTGATAATTTTTTTAATACGTAGTATTGTTTTTTTTTTTTTTAAATCGCGGTTATACCTTTGGTATGGAACACGGATAGTGTTACACGGTTAATAATATACACGCACATACGTTTTGTACGCGACAAATCTACATAAATTAGCAATATTTTTAGACGACGTATACGGTAGGTTTGAAATAACGGGCCCATTATGCCTATACCACACCATACCACCAAAGGTTAGAGAGCTTCTAAAACGGCCTTTGTTTATCATGTACACGAGCCAACGCCGGTACAGATGGCGCAAAAAATAATATACTTTAGCGTCCTTCAAATTGTCAAAGTAAACTGCATCGGCTTCAGCTCGACAAAAAATCAACCGTGTGGGTGTTAGCGAAGTTGATGTGTTGAGTTTCGAATCTCGTATGTAAAAAGTACATAACGCATTATCAGTCGATCGCAATTATTTAACAGGTTTGAAAAGTTGGAAAGGAACAAAGTTGTCGCTCGTCTACTTTGTACAGTCAAAATTTTGGTTTTTCATTTTCCATTGTATGGAAGAAAAGAGCGCATATAAGAGATACCAACCAAACGTATCGAATATTTATCACCAGAGCTTTTCGAATGATCAACTTTTTACAGCTATAAGTACTTGTTTGAATGAAAACGTATTCAAAGAAGTTTATACAGTTGCTTTGGTTGGTACACGGATGTTGTATTTGGCAGCTTTTTTATTCGCGTATATACGAACGATTAAAAAAAAACACAGTAAAGAAGTTAAAAAGAAAACTATATCGACGAAGAGAATGTGAAAGGTTTCTAGAAAAACCTTTCGAGATTGGCATAGAGGGTGCAACGTGTACTACGCGATGAATGAATTCGGTTACGAGCGAAGCGAACATCGAGGCTTTTAAATGGAAGGAAAAATTCTAGCCGGTTTGAAAAGACTTCATTAACTCTAATTACTTGTGGGTGCGAAAATTTTCAACGCGTTTTTATCGACTTGATTTTAAAACCATCGCATCGGTCCATACTAAGCGTATACCGACACCGAGTTCCGACGCGACGGTGTTTTAATCTTTTAACAGCGAACGAGGATTTTTTTAATTGCCAGCACAGTTCGGAGACCTTTATAAGGGATTGAAAAAAATTCAATTTATTAGCCGGGACGTGCCGTGTGCTGTGAAATTAGCGCTTGTAACCTCTATATCGCAAGAACCGGATAAGTTTGGCGATTTACGAGTATTATTCCTCCGGCATAAATATTGAATGCGTAGTTTTAGTCGGTTGATTTTTCAATACTTTTAACGCGTAGGTGGGGCATACTATAATGGGGGTTTGTTTTAGAGCTAAAAGCTTTTCCCTCTTTTCATCGCCTAGTGCAGTTATTTCCAACGATTTCTAATGGAGGTTTGATTATTAGCACGTTTGTACTATTTATTGTATAAGTATACGAAGTTGACCAAAAGAATAAGAAATTGCGAAAGAAATCGATCTTCTTGTAATTTGTATTTTTGCACATAGTTCGAAAACTAATATCTGTGTACTTTGCAACCTTAAACTAAATTCGCATTTCAATGAAAAACCCGCTTCGAGGCGAAAATAAACTATTCTCGACCATTCGGAGGGAAATATTAGAGGCCAAAAAATAAATTATTTACCGGACGATAATAAATAAAACAGCCGCGAGCAATGGAAAACAGCCGAGCTGCTACTGGTTCTCCCTGATTTACTCGTTTCACGTGTTGTAAATATCAAAAAGGATTTGAAAAATTCGTACAATTTTTTCTTGCCTCCGTTTTCTAATCGCATTTTTTTCCATTTTTTACGGAAATTTTATGAAATATGCAAAAAAAAAAAACATTTATCACACCACATATAAACGAAATTATAAAAATGAAAAGGCTGAAATGGCCTAGTTGGGTAAACATTTCTAAGTTTTGAGCTTTTTCCATAATTTTTCCAGTTCTGAAATTTTTTTTTTTTCAATTCGTGGGGTCGGAAAAATGAAAAATTGAATTATTCTCTCAATAAAATCTACAAGAACAACAATTTTTAAAGAATGTGTTGTTAGATAATTAGTTTGATTTTGAAAATATGAAGGCCTCTCCCACACAAATAAATATCCTCTATACACTAACGAGAGTTTATTAGACATTCTTCATTTTCAATTTAGTCTTTAATTTTTTTTTTAATTTCAATTCTCAGTAAAATTTTAATTTTGAAATGTTTTTTCTCCTTAAATTTTTAATCGTTTATAATTTGAGTTTTAATTTTAAAAATTAAAATTTTTTCAGTTTCGTTTTATGGTAAATTTTGGGTTGATCTGAATTTTTGACCATATCCTAATTAAAAATTATTCAATTTTTTGAAATTTTGCAATTTTATTTCAATTTTATATTTTAAAAATTTATATTTTTAAGACTAATTTTAATTTTTTCAATTTTTCATTTCGCTCAATTTTTAATCATTTTTACTAATTTAAATTTTGTACATTGGGCTGTTTTTTTTTTGCTTTTAAATTCTGTATCAGTTTCCAGTTTTATTAGAATTCCCATTTTTATGGACATGTTTACTGTTTAGTTTAGTCTAAATTTTTGAATTTTTTTTTTCAGATTAATTCATTTAAAAAAATAGATCATTTATTTTTTTTGTTCCCGATTTTATTTTAATTTCAATATCTCTTCCAATTTTTGGTCATTTTTTACTAATTTTTTTAAAATTCATATTTTTTTTACTACAGTTTTAGTTTTTGGCCATTTTTATTTTATTTTATTTATTTTTTCAAATATTTATTTTTTTTAGTAATATTTTCATTTTTTCAACTTTTTGTAATTTTTTGTTGAAATTTGATTTTTCAAATTTTGATTTCAATTTCTACTATGTGCTAGTTTTTACTTTATAAAAAAATAATTTTTCAATTCCCGATTTTACATCAATTTAAATTTTTATTCATTTTTATTTTAGTCCAATTTTTACAAATTTCTATTTTTATTAAAATTTTAATTTTTTCAATTTTTTACTTCATTCAATTTTTAATCGTTTGTAGTTGAAGTTTGATTACTTCCAGCTTTATATTTCAATTTCTACAACAAGCTATTTTTCACTTTCACAAAATCGTCCAATTCGCTTTTTTAGTTCGATTCAATTTTTATGAGGAGAACTCAAAAATCCTAACAAACATTTTCAAAAAATTCACAAAAAATGGTCTTAAAAAATAATTTTAAAGGAAATTTTCAATAATTTCTGAGAAAAAAATTCAATAATTTCAACGAAATATCCTCTAAAAATAATTCCTCTTTAGAATAAAATATTTCTCGAAGTATTCCTTGTTAAAAATTTCTTAAATAAGCTCAGATTTTTTTTTTTTTTTTTTTTTGTGAAAATTGAACAAAAAATTTGATAGTTTACTTAGGCAATTGAATTTTTTTCAGGAAAAAAAAAAAAATTGGACATTTTCTTGTGAACTTTTTAAAAATATACTTCAATAGAACTTTTGATTTTTTTAGAAAATTAAGAAAACATCCTTCAAAGAAATGGACGACTTTTGTGAAATTATCAATAATATTGTTTTGATAGCGTAATATTTGAATTGATTCAGGGAAATTTTGAAATACTTCTTTCAAATAAATAAATAAATAATAAATAAACTAAAAAAATCACTTTTTTTGTAAATTTAAGAAATATTTGATGATCTTGATTTTATCAAAGAAAATTTTGAAATTTTTCTTTTCAAAATCATAAACAATTTCTTGTGAGATTTTTAGCAATATACTTACATATTTATTTATTTATTTAACGTGAAAATTTTGAGTAAATTGTGAATAAAACGTTTTTTTTTTTTTAATGAAAGAGGAAATTTACTTTTTCTTTCATTTTTGTTCAGTGAAGTAAAGATATTGAAAAGCAAAAGTTACATGAATTTTTTACATGTTTTGCTCTTTTGGTTGCTCCCTTGTTCGTTTTAAATGAAAAAATTAAATAAAAAAAGGTGTTTACAATTACCCTGATTTAGCAATTTTTTCAGGGTAATTGTAAACAAAGGGTGGGTAATTGTAAACGCCTCATTATTCGGACATACAATCAACATTTTTTTAAATGTCAAATACACAAATCGAAAGCTTAAAATATTGTCTTTCAGATGGAATATGGAGGTTTAAAAATAAAACCATCATCAATGTGTAAAAATAATTTCAAAGATTAGAAAAAACAAAAATGCAAAAAGCGTTTACAATTAGACTGGTTGACCTTATTAAGGAGGTATGTTATGAAGAAATTGAAAAAAGAAAATCTGAAGAAATGGGAAAAAAAATATTGAGCAACAATTGAAAACTTTTTTTTAACAAAACCGAAAAACTATTCAGTAAGTATCAAAATTTAAAAAATTACTAATTTTGTAAAAAAAAAAAAAATGATCAAAATAATTGGGTAACAATTGTAAAAAAAAAAAATGTAACAAAATTGAAAAAAATGAAAAAATTAATAAAAATGGAAAAAATATTTGGTAACAAAAATTTAAAAAAAAAATTGTAAAGTACCTAAACAAAATCTGTAAAGTTTTTTTTTTTTTTCAAATAAATTATTTTTAATCAAAAATAGAATAAATTATTTACTTTTCTGAATTTTTTTCACTATTTTTTCTGTTTGTTAATTTTGCAGAAATCATTTTCAACAAATCCACACAAAAAATAATTTTATGACACCCTGTTTGGTCATGCATCGGAACACGGTTACTTTTTAGTAACTTGGTTACTTTTTTAAAGGCAAGGTTACTTTAGTTACT
>FIZV01028397.1:0-13058 GCA_900050545.1 Trionymus perrisii | reverse complement strand
GATTAATTTTACCTATATTAAAATATCTGAAAAAAATATTAGACCAATTTTAGGTGATGAAGAAAAAGTCTGGGAAACGCACTCCCCCAATTTTATAAATTTTTACTAACCTACATAAATGAAAAAATATATAATTTATACCTATTTAAAAAGCATCAATGCCTTTACACCTTATTACGTAGAATGTACATACCTATATTACCTATAAGTAACTAGTTACCCATATATCACACGCATATCACGGTTGACAAAATATTGTCCTCTTCTACATGGCGAATTTTTCTCAGGTACATACAAATAGAAGCTTCTTCTTTAACTGACGTATACCCGAATAATTTCCAAGGTTTACCGTTACTCGAACAATTACATATCACATCATCGTCGAAGATTAAACGCCTAAATGAAGACTTCATACACGACTTGCCACGATTATCGATATTAAACTTCACGCAATGTGGATTATCGTACATACATCCAAGAGCTTTTACTAGATTACCAGCTCTGACGGAACTTTCATTTACTGGAAATAAATTCAACGATGCTCGGTTGGTTGGTATGGCCATTCGAGATCTCCAAAATCTAGCCACCTTAAGATTAGACAAAAACTCCATCACTCGTCTAGAAGAAGCTACTTTTGTGGACATTCCGTCTTTGAGGAATCTGTACCTGAATGATAACAAAATTAGCATAATTTTAAGGTAATAAACGATTGCCTAATGTTAGTTCTAAGTAGGTAGAGGTGCTCAATTACACCTAGGCCTAAGTGATTATCACAACCATTGCTTATGTGTCGTAATTCTACAGAGCAGCGTTTCATCGATTACCTCATTTAAGATCATTGGATCTGAGCAATAATGAAATCCATATGATTCATCCGGAGAGTTTTTTACCCGCTCGAGAGAACTCCGTGGAAGAGCTTTGGTTGAATAATAATCGAATCGAGCATGCTTTTACAATACGTTTATTATTGGATTCGCTGCCCAGTTTAAGACTTCTCGATATGAGCAACAATTACATGGAAGAAATAAGCTATGGTATAGTTCAAGGGCATTCTCAATTAGAAATGCTGATTTTGGAGAACAATCGGATCAAGAGAATTGGTCGAGAATCTTTCATCAATTTACCATCTCTCAGGGAATTGAAACTGAGAAATAATTCCATATCTTATCAAATTGGTACGCCTTATTGGAACTTGCCGGCATTAAAAGTGAGTTTTTTAACCTCTAGGTATGATACACATTATGTACCTTTTCATTACCCATGGGTATGTTTCTTATTCAAAAAATTGAAAAGTTACTATGCCAAAAAATAAAGGGACTTCTTTATTTCAAAAAAATGATCGATTTTTTTTTTCTTAATTTTTACCGCTCAAAAATTGAGATTTTTTTATTCCAAAAGAATGAGAAATTTTTTGAATCCAAAAAATGCAATCCCCCCCCCCCCAAAAAAAACATGGCTTGTTTTTCAAAAACAAATCCTCCAAAAAAATTATATATTTTTTTTCATTCCAAAAATTTTTTAAAGAGAAAAATGTCACTTTTTCTCAAAAAATTGTTTTTTTGTATTACAAAAAAATACAAGAGAATTTTTTATTATAAAAATTTAGGATTTTTTTTTAATCCAAAAAAACGAATTTTTCATTCCAAAAAAAATTAAGTGAGATTTCCTTATTATTTCAAAAAAAAAATTGTCCAAAAATGGATTTTTTTCCAAAACAATTAAAACATTATTATTCCAAAAAAAAAATACTTACCACTAAAAAATTGATATTTTTTCCATTCTAAAAATCTTTTGAAAAAAATTGACTTTTTTTTCCTCAAAAATTTGAGAATTTTTTATTCCAACTGTGAATTTTTGCGATTTTTCTCCAACAAAAAATTCTGAAAGATTTAATCTCCAAAAAATTGGAAGATAAAAAATTATCGATTAAGTAGGCAATGAGATATTTTTCTTGAGAGGATTGAGGTTTTCTTATTGCGAGAAATGAGGAATTTTTTATCTGAAAAAGTAAAAGATATTTTTATTCTGTAAAATAAGAAAGACTTTCTCCAAAAATTCCTCAAAAAAGAATTCGCGACACAAAAAATTGATTTTTTTTTTTCATTTAAAAAAGTTTTTTTTCTTCCAAAAAATTGGACGATTTTTTTCTCTGAAAAAATTAGAAAAGTTTTATCATACCAAAATATAAAAACGAATTAAAAACAATTTTTTTTTCCTAAAAAATCAGTTTTTTTAATTCAAAAAAAATTGAGAATTTTTTATTAAAAAAAAAAAAAAAAAATGAGCATTATTTTATTCAACAAAAAAGAAGAGATTATTTTGTTCGAAGAATTTGAAAATGTTTTGGAGGAAAAAATTAAGTGATTTCTTGATAGAAAAAAAAATAAAAGGTTTTCCTTGAATGAAATTACTCGTATATGTATTGGTAACTTTATATTTGAAAAATGAACCTATACAACTTTTGTTTCTGTTATCGTACAGGGTTTAGACCTATCTTCGAATGAGTTTGAACACATCGATCGATTCCTACTAAGCGGTTTACCATCGCTGAGACGATTCGACATGAGTCATAATTCGTTAAAGTCAATAGAACCCGTGTCATTTGTCGGTAACCTATTTTTAGAACATGTGAACGTATCGAAAAATGACCTAAGCACCCTGAGTCCTTTGACATTTGGCCATTTGCAAAGACTGTTCGATCTAGATGTCAGCCATAACAATTTATCTCAAGTGAGTGATTTTACTTTGCATTTTCTCCTCAATTATACATTTTCCTTGGTGTGAGACGACCGGATAAAAAAGTCGTTTCAGTCACTCCTAACACATCGATGCGTAGAATAGGACAAGTAGAGTACTAAATGTGCGAACCCTTGAGGAAAACATTTTTTTTTTTCATTGAGTTACCAACCTAACATAATTTCTGCTCTATTTATTACTGTCCAGTCGTAACGTCGTCGTAAACCGGTTGTGTATGTATTTATTTGATAATAATCATAGGCACGCGTATATGGAACTTGATAGCTGCGTGTTTTGTATGAGAATATTTTTTAATTCTTCTTAAGGTGGTTTTGTTTACACCGATCGTTCTCGCTTCTCGAATTCGAATGTCAATTGTGTAAAAAGACAATAGGTACTGTAGCGTGGCAGAAAATATGCTTAGAACACCTTATTTTCGTTTTCGTCATTAACGAGTCGTACTGAGTGACACGTTAATGTACCTAGGTACCTAGACCTACCTACCTACCTATCTACCTACATAGGCTGTATTTAGGCCGATGGTTTCTAAGATAAAATGTTCATACCTAGGTCGTGTCTGGAATACCGAGGAATATCGAGTACTTATACGTTGCCGGAAATAACATCATGGTGATACCTACGTCGGTAATGCACGAGTTTCAATTATCAGCTTTGAAACTTTTGGATTTATCTGGTATCTAAATTTAAAAATAATTGTTATAGAATTTTTGCAGACGTCTTGACTCGCTAATAATTTGGTAACTCTTCTGTTTAGGTAACAAAATTCATAAAGTTCCTGCCACCAGTTTCAGTTCCCTTTGTACCTTGAGAACGTTGCTGCTGAACGATAATTCGTTGCAAATCATCGACCAATCGACCTTTGAGAATTTACCTCAGCTTAGGGTGCTGAATTTAGCGTATAATAAAATCATTAATATTAATAAGGATGCTTTCAAAAAACTTAAACATTTGGTAAGATAAATGGGTGAGCTAATTTTACTAATATTTATGCAAAAATCTTCAATGTTTTTTGTGTTTTTCCAGAGTGAATTGAATTTAAGGAAAAATCGTCTGGAAATTTTAGAGCCATCATTATTATCTCAGAATTCTGAATTGAGAAAATTCGATATTAGTGGGAATATTTTAACAGAAATTCCGTCCAGTGCTTTCGCGGCCAATAAGTAAGTCCTCTGGGAAAAAGTTGGGGTCTGACTATAGGTACATACGTTAAAATCAGGGCTGATAGCTTGGAATATTTTAGGGTGTAGGTCCCAGGTACCTCGATTTTTTGTCTAAAGAATTCGGTTTTTTTTTTTTTGTTAAAAATAAATTGAGATATTTTTTTTATAAAAATGTAAAAAATATTTTTAATGCTAAAGAATTTAATTTTTTTAGGTACCTATATGAAAAAAAGTAGAGATTTTTAGCTCCAAAAAATTGAATATTTTTTTGATTTCGCAAAAGGCGGGTTTTTTGCTTCGAAAAAATGAATATTTTTTTTCTTCAACTAAGTGAAAGATTTTTGCTCCTAAAAGAGGAATTTTGCCCCCTCCACAAATAAGGATTTTTTTGCACCCACAAAACCGAAAGATTTTCTACCAAAAAATAAAGAATTTTTCTTCTTCAGTAAAATTAATAGAGCTTTTTTGCCCCCAAATACGTAGAAGATCTTTGCTTTAAAAAATTTATGACGTTTGCTTTAAAAAAAAAACAAGGATTTTTTGCTCCCACTAAATTGATGAGAAACAACTGAGGATTTTATTGCTAAAATATAGTGAGCATTTTTTCGCTTAAACAAAAAAAAATAAAACAAAAAAATTTTCCTTCTTTGAATTAAAAGATTTTTTTACCTCAAATATTGAAAAAAATTTGTTAATTTTTTTGGAAAAAGAAAGTATTCAATTTTTTTGAAAAATAAAAGTTCTCAATTTTTCAGTACCTAGTTGAAAAATTTTAAAATATTTTTTAGAAAAAATTTCTCAATTGTTTGAGAATTCCTCAATTTTTTGAAGGAAAAATCCTCATAAAAAGTTACACAAAAAAATTGAAAATTTTTTTATCAACTCCATTTTTCTTTTTTTTTAATACCTTTTCATTTTTTGTAAAAAATTGAAAAATCCCTTTCTATCTACAAAAAAATCTCCAAAAAAGTTGAATGGCGTCTTTTCCAAAAAATTGAGACGTTATTTTATTTGTAAGATTCCTCTTCAAATAAGTAAAGTCAAAAAATTAAAATTTTTTTGTACGAAAAATTATCTTCTTTCTAGAAAAAGTGCGGGGGGGGGGCTCAACAAAATTGAAGAATATTTTTACTGCAGAAAAACTGAAACATTTTATCCTTCAAAAAATAAAATTATTTTCTTTCTCCAAAAAAATTAAATTTTAAAATTTTTACCTAGGTATCTCATTTTTTTGCTTCAAAAAGATAAAAAATTTTTTGCATCTAGGTACTCAAAAAATAGAGATAGGTATTTTTCCCCACGAAAGAATTGATGCATCATTTTCTCCAACAAATTACTTGAAAAATAAAATATTTTCACCCCAGAAAAATTGTGATTTTTTTTCGTCCAAAAGAAATGGCCGAATCTAAAATTTTAAAAGGCATAGTCTTTTCAACAAACTTTATCATTCGTTCAACTGCAAGGAACGTTTGATAAAAAAAAATTGAACTATTTGAGTAGGTACCTGCATAATTGAAAGTAGGAACTTATTTTAATTTTTTATGTATTTCAGAAAAATTGAAGAATTAAACATGTCAGAAAATTCACTTACAGAATTTCCATTAGCAATATCAGCAATTCCATCTTTACAAATGTTGGATTTGAGCCGTAATCAAATGAGAACGTTACCATCGAATGTTTTGCCATCTTTACCATCCCTTCGAGAAGTTCATTTTTCCGGAAATAAATTACAATCTCTAAATCAAGGCGTTTTTAACAAATTACAAAACCTTTCGATACTGGATTTGGAAAACAACGAAATCGAACAAATCAGTCCACATGCTCTGAACAACCTACCAAGTTTAGTTATGGCGAAATTGTCCAAGAATAAAATAGCCACTGTGGCCAGCTCAGCGTTCGCTGATTTGCCTGCATTACAGAGTGTTGAACTGCAACAAAATCAATTAATTGACGTAGCCAGTGACGCCTTTACCGCTTGTCCAAATTTATTGATGTTGAAATTAAGTAATAATTTATTAACGAGTATGGGTAAAGCTGGCCTGAATGGAATTAAAACTTTGGAAGCTTTGGATCTGAGTAATAATAAAATATCGCATTTAGCTGTCGATAATGTTAGAGATTTAAATTTCCTCGTTTTATTAAAAGTGAGTTTAGAAATGTTATTTTACATTGAAACTATTGATCAATGATTTAATTGATTTTTTTTTTCGCAGATGGATAATAACAGATTATGTAATATCGAGGGAACTCCATTTGAGAAAATGTCACGATTACGAATGCTTAGCTTGAGAGATAACAAAATGACCACGCTTACCGAATCTACTTTCAGCAAATTACGTTCTTCTATTTTATATTTCGATATCGAAGGTATCTATCTACCTACCTACCCAAAATTTGGATGTTTTAATTAAGAAAAAAAAAAGGATAAGTATCTACCTATCTTTATCATGGAATTATTTAATACTATTTCATTAAAACGATAGGAAATCCTGTGAAATGTTCCTGTAATATGCTATGGCTGCATTCTTGGTTACAACAAGACCATCAGCATCATCCTGGTCCAAGATGCTCGGATGGTATTTTATTAAGGGAACACAGAATGTCAAAACACAACTGCGAAGATGTTACAGAATTCGTACCAGGTTGTGAATCGAGTTCGCCAACTGGAAATACAATACACGGTAAATAACCCAAAAAATTATTCATCCCTTTGAATTTTTCAATTTTTCACATTATCCAATTTTCTGCAGTGTTGGTACCTACTATTACTACTTCTCCGACGAACGTATCGTCTACAGCCTCCGCTCAAGTTGTACCCAGCACAAAACCCAACAGTTATTTGAAACCTTTACCAGAAGAAACGGACTACTTCGATCCAAAATTCATCGATTACCACGAAAACAACTCAAAAACAGTGCCTACGAATAGCTCAATTCCAGCAGACATCCTTTCTCATTATATTCCGGGAGACACGCCCACAATCTACGCCGGTGGCAGGAAAAAATCAAATGGAACTCAATCACCGACCATGAATCCCAACCAAGGCACTTCTTTTACATTTTTCGGCATGCCTATACCATCTCTAAACCTGAATAATTTCTGGAACTCTGGCAAATCGCTAGAAAAGCAGAAAAAAGACGGTAGACGCGAACCATGGTCGCTTTCTGAACCGGAAACACAGAAAGACGGTTTCGTGCCGATACTCCCCGGCGAAGGAGGGTTTGTACCGATGAACGTAACAACGGCGCCTAAAAATAGTAAAAATCATTCCGTTTTTAGTCACCACGTATCTGGACATGCAACCATTTCGAAAGTTTCTCTACCAACGAGTACCCAACGAGGAGAATCTGAAGAAGATTTCGACGATAGTGAACCTCCATCGAGGATACATCGAAACGTAACCCACAGAGATCCACTACTAGAAATAATTCCTAAACCAGGATTTGTTCCCGTCTTTGCGACCAATGCGACTCGTGTGGAAAATCGAAGGCATTCTACGACAGAAACACCTAAAACCACTTTCATAAGCGAACCTATATTTTCTGGAGAAGTTCACGATGACACATTCAATGATCGTGTTTCGGACGTGACAACGAAATCGGCAGGTAATGTGGTCAAATTGAGCATTCACGTAAGAGCGAAATAAGGAAATGAAATTACTTTTTTGGGTTACATAATTTTTTTTGATTTTAAAACATTTCTTTTCGCGATGTCCTGACTAGCCAAGAAAAAAGTCCCCGAAGTTTTTGAAGGTTGAAGTTCGAGGAATTATTTTTGGTTAGTCAGGACACCGAAAGTAAGATTAGTCCATATTTTGTTTTAATTTTATTGGGTTACTTAATTTTTATTAAATCTATTTCAGATCCTAATGACACAATCATTAGAGAGAAATCAGATAATACATTTAGACCATCTCCATTATCGGAATTCTTGATACCAGGAGGCCAACTATCGCCTGATTCGCATCAACTAACGGCGACAGGGAAGCCAACCATAAGTAAAGTACAATTAGTATCGGGTCCTTCGCCGCAACAAGAAGATGTCCATACATCTCATTTACGATTGGCCAAGAGCTCATTGCAATCCACAACGACAACTAGCACAAATATAAATATGAATAAAAACGAATCGATGAGCTGGTATTATAACAATTATAATCGATCGAATTTAGAACCTTATATAGGTCGGTTGCCAATCAAGTATTCGTCGTCAGATCAAAATCATATATCGTTACCATTATTCTTAATCAACGGATTTTTAATATTTTTTATATTTTGAGTACCTAACCTACCTATAAGTATTGTTTGTAAATATTTTATATTCTTCACGACAGATTCAACTGTTTATATATTTGTTCATTAAAAAAGAAAATATTTTTTAAATCATTGGTTACCTCATATAACGCGTGAATACCCTGCATGTTTATATAGAATGACTTTTGGCACCTTTTCATTTTCATTTCAAAAAATTTATAGGTTCTGAAAAAACACACGCGAATGAATAAAAAAATATACAGCCAATCATAAGTAGTACAAGTATACCATTTATTTTGACATGAAAAATAAATATAAACTCATTCATCTTTAATACAAATTTGAAAAAAGAAACCTCTACGGTGTGAAAATCTTCGCAACGTTAATACTAAAATATACACAACAAAGGCGCAAACATAAAGGAGAAATCAAAAGAAATGTAATAATTTTCAGGTCAAATGTTAAACAATGCACACAATAAATAATTGAACTCGTTGCAAAAATTTCGACTTAGCTGATAGGAAAATTAAACTTCTAATAAAAATGGCAAACGTAACAACAAAACTGTTAAACCCTTAGAATAATTTCTACGTAGCGGTTTTACTCGAAGAAGAGAAGAAGAACGGAGGAAAAGAAGAAAAGGAACGAATGTACATTGTACAATCCTTCAACCCCATAAGTATACATAACACAGTGTTCGAATTTCTAACTTACCTTAACCGAAAAAAAACGACTTTCTATGTTAAATAATAGATAAAAATACATACAAAAAATGATATAAAAGCGTATTAACATTTATTAGAGTTAAACCACGTTATGTTGAAACGGGTCAATCAACAATAACGGATATGTTAGGACTGAGACTGATTACAGTTCTCCTGCGTTAAATTGCTGAACCTAGATTCTACGGTTTCGGTCAATGTGTTGCCGTCGAAATTATTCGAGTAATTCGTATACGACGATGGTTCGATATCTTCCAACAGAAGAGACGGATCTATTAGCGGACACTTTCGAACATCCATTTCTTCTATGACTCTTTCCAAGGCTTGTGTTTCGCCCCAGTGAGAATCGTTTTTATCTGAAAATTCCGTAAACGTACTGTACACAAGTTGTTACGAAATATGTCATCCCTAATAAATCCCTAGTAATTCGAAAACGAGCGAATAAAACTTGATATTTGGGATTTTTAGTCCCTTAAAAAATAAATAAGTTTTCAATATCATCTTGCTTTGAAGGACCACCCGCCCGTCAATTCGAAGTGGCCGCGTGCAACGTTTCAAATTTATTAACCTCATCGTAGATGACGAATACGACAGATGATTAGATTATCCTTATCAGTAACGACATATTTTCATTCGTTCATATATCACATAGGATATAACTCACCAGAAAATAATTCGTTAAAAGCTTCAGGAGGTAATTGTTTCAATACAGCATTTAAATCTTCGCTATGCACCAATTCTGTGCTATTTAATTCACCATCGTCAGTAATTTCAACTTCTTCTATCATTTCTGAAAAATTATACCGAATTTAATAAAAAGGTACATTCGATAATTCACGCACTTCCATGAAATCATACACCTATGAAACTAACCTTCGACCTGAATATAATTAGGTATTTCGTGAGAACCCATCAACATATCAGTCGATAGGGTTGACTCAGAATTTATAATGTCTTGAATTTGACTCTGTATAGTAGACGAGTTGATATCGAACCCATTAACGAACTCATTTTGTAAAGTGTTTTCCAAGGTTTTCGCATCAACCAACTGATTCTCCGATAAAGTAACCCAGTCTCTCAGTAAGTTTGGATTTTCAACAGACGGAGTCTGATTAGGCTTCGGTTCTTCTTTACGCGACATTTGATTAGTCTCGATTAAATACGATTTACGTTCTAACTCTCCATTTTTCGTATACTTGACTTCTGGTTTTTCAATCTTCTTTTCAATTGTTTCCACCTTGTTGGGTAAACAAGGGGTAGCTCTAACAGGAGGAACGATTTTACCACCTGAACTGGCGGTGTGATTTTTCTTCTTATTTACCTCGAACTTGGAAGACATTGCGATAGACGGTTTACTTGTAACGACATTTGTATTGGTAAAGTCGAAGTCTATTTTGTAGATGTCTGATGACGATGATGTATTTTTGTTACGTACATCTTCGTATTTAATATCTTCTCGCGTAAAATCTGGTAACGTCTGAAGTAAACAACATCAGATTAATTCCATATTTTTACTTATAATATAATCTCAATTAGAACCCGAAACACTTACAAGATTTGACTTCGAATGCAGAGAGCAAACTGGATAATTGTACCTAATATTTAGAACAGGTTTATCGCACTGGACTTCGTTTGATTCACGCACGCGACACTGCTCAAATAACGTCTGTTTTTCGCAGTACAAAACATGACGAACGCAGGTAGGCATACATGGTAAGCTGACGTTCTTGCAGTTCTCTAGAGCGCATTTTTTCTTCGCCAATATTACTGGTTCGGACCTACGATGATAAAGTATAATATAAAAACATTTTCTTTCTTTTGATTAAATTGAGCAGGCGAAGAATAACTTACATAGAAGTTTGAGATTGATCTTGTTCTTCTAAACAACGTATCGCATCTAATGGTTTAGTTCGCGCTGCATCTATCAGAGATTTCATAAATTTTTCCGAAAATATAGGTATATTGGATCTATTCTGTTTTATTTGACACCATTGACGACGTAGTTCATTATACAATTGGCCCAATCGAAAACTTCGTTTTACATCATCGAATTCAATTCCCGCCATACCATGGAACCAATTATTTTGAAAAGTACTATTGTACTCTTCGGATGAATCGCTGTCAGACTTTTCGAATACCGTTTCACCTACATCTGAATTAAAAATGAAATTAAAATCGAATTCGTACAGCTGTTTTATCGTTAACAAAATACTTACTTAGAGGAAAGAGATCATTTCGTAGATTTTCATGTAATTCAATAGATGTTCGTATCCTTTGCAACGCTTCATGACGAGTACCATTATCCATCTGCCATTTGCTTCGATTTTGTTTTCTTTTTTTAACACGTAGGAACAATTTATTCTCATAAACTTTATTGCTATCAAAATCGACGACTTTTTTGTCCAACTCTTTATCGATTTTATTTCTATCGATGAATCTGACGTCTAGTTTTTCATCGAATTGATTATTTGGTACGATACTCTTGAGAGATGCCATTTCGGGCGCATAAATTGGTAGTTCTTCATCTTTTTTTCTAAACTCGGTCAATTTACTGGTACTGGGAGTGGTTGGACTGCTGAATTTATGAGCGAAATTATTAACGTGGTTAGGTTTCAATTTAAATTCGTTCTCGGTATTGAAGGAAGTAAAATTTTTGGTACAATTGATTCCGCTTCCAGTAGCTTCGGAATTTTTGGAACGATTAACATCGGTGTATTGTAAAGGATTCGCTAATCGTACACGGTTGCCTGAATTGGAATTTAAATCTTTACTCATAGACGATAGAATACTACTGATCGACTCGACCGAATTTACATTGGTTGATTCGTAGCTCTTGTCAAAATTATTCACATTATTACTGAGGTATTTGTCTGTTAACGAATTGAATTGTTTCTGGTTTGGTAATACATTATTCACAGTGTTGATGCCATTCACAATCACCGAATCTCGGCTTTTATTGGTGCAAGTTTTCACGCGTGGTTTACGTTGAGTGAAATTTTTACCAGACGACGTCACCATATCAAGTCCGGCGCGTTTCTTTGGTTTTGGAGATGCCTTTTTGGTTTTGATAGCAAATTTATTATCGGTATTCGGTGATAAGAACCCATTATACCTACGTCATGAAAAAAAAGAATCCCAGTTTAGAAGTATTTGCAAACATGTACAACAATAATGAGAAAAAAATTCATCATCACTTACCGATGATTGGGTAGTTCACTTATATTAAATACGCGTTGTAACTCTTCATTCTGCATTCCTTATCAGCAAACGACATCAAAATTTCGCATTTTAAAAAGACCATAAACTGTAATCAAAATAAACCGATTTAATCAATACTGAGGGTAATTGTACCATACAACGGAAAGAGTAACGTGAAATACGCTCACAATAACATTTCATAATCGCCGAACTGATAAGATTTCAACACGAAATAACTAAGATATTTCGTACATGTAACCTTTATTTATGATTCCCGGATGTTCAGATCATCATAATGATCAAAACTACGTCAAAAACTATACCAGGAATTCGAAAATCAAGCAGAAAATAATGCTTAGCGACAAAAAAAGGATAAACAGAAGCACAAACCTTATGAGATTATAGTGATGAGCGTTTCGTTCGTATGTAACTGCATTAAGTATGAGACGGATAATTTAACACTTGAGTTATTGGAAAGATGGAAAATATCGAGGATTTTTATCAGAAAGTCTTCTTAGACAAGAAAAATAACGAATGATAAACGATCTTTTATGTCTTTCAAAACAGTGTATAGAAAAAATGAATAGAAAAAAACATGATAATTAATACACATTAGGAAGAAGGTGTTCAACTGATTACTGTAAATGTTGAAGAAGACGTCCGCGAATTTAAACTTCTATTAAATTCAATGGAATAATCATAATAATGTTACTATATTACAATTTTTAACAACATAATTACATTAAATTACTCAATTTTTTATTTGTTTCAAAACAATAGTTTGGTGGAAGGTAAGGTTTGGTGTTAAATATGGCACTACAGCCAGGAATAAAATTTAGTTTGGTTTTAATCCGTTTTTATGTGAAGCACTATATACGAGGAAATCAAAGGTGAAGTGTGAATTTATTTTTTTAATTTTTTTTATATTTTTTAATTTTTTAGCTTTTACCATTTATTATTTTTCCCGG
>FIZV01028364.1:0-12928 GCA_900050545.1 Trionymus perrisii | reverse complement strand
AAATAGGTAGGTAGAGATACCTAAGTAATTTTCGAAAATTTTGGATAAATAAATTCAAAAATAATTTTTTATAAATTTTTAAAACGAATTACGACGTGACTAAATAAAATACAAAAAAAAATCATCAAAGGCAAGTCACTTTGAATTTTTAAAAAACAAGATTCTTAAAAATTTTACTAAAAAATAAATTTTGAAAAAAATACAAGATATTTTTCAGGTAGTTTAGATGAATTTTGATTTTTCAATTTTTTTTTTAAATAATGAAATTACTTCAAAAAACAATTTTGTAACTCAAAACTTATTCTGAATTTCAATAAAAAACAATTCTTCCCTTGGACACGAATTTTTTAAAATTCTGTTTCACTTCAAGCAATTTTTTTGAATTTTTATAAAACTGCATTTTCTTCCATTCTTTTTTCAAATCTCCATAAACAATTATTTTTAAATTTTTTTTGAAGAATAAATTTTCTATTTTAGCAAATACATCTTATCTACTTATTTTTAACTTAAATGAATTTTAATTTTGTACAAACTTTTTTTTTAATTTTTAAAGTGGTATATTAAACATAGTTTTTAAAATATACTTCGTTTGGATTCAAATTTCATAAAATTTTGATAGGTACCTACAATTTTCTCAAATTTAATTTTCAAAAATTTCTCAACCTCCTTAAAAAAATCTAAAATGTGTTTTAAAAAATTCTAAAAATTCTGTTCGACAAAAAGAATCATATTTTTTTTAAATGCAATTTTTTTGAAATTTTCTTTTAAAAAAAAAATCCCTTCAATTTTGAAGAACTTCCAGATCGTTTTGAATTTTTACAAAAAAAAATCAAATTTTCTAAATATTGAAAATGAAGAGTGCTCTAATGGTTCCCAAAAAAAATGCAATATTATTCCTTCGATCAATGCTGTGCTTGCAAACATCAAAGCCATCAGCCGAACCATTCGCTCAATTAAAAACCCCTTCCCTTGTTCCCTTCCTTCTCCATCATTTAAACACAAATTCTACTTCAACAAACCTGCATCGTTACTGCCAGTCTGTAATTGCTCCAAATGCTTGGACAATTCTGGTAACTTCAACCTGAGCAAATCCCTGAATACGGCCATGTCGATGGACAATCCACGTAAACTGTTGACAAAATAGCTCTCCGCTATATGGCCTGAAAATTGTATAATATGAAGAAAAAAATTGAATTTTTTTCTCACTACGAGTAATTTCAATTTTTATGGAAAAATTGTGCGAAGAATTTTTGCCCCAGGCATTTTTTTCAAAGGTGAAGAAAAACACCTTTGGAAAATCAAATTTCCGTTACCTTCAAATATACTCAATTTTGATTTAAATACAAGTGCATTTTGAAGTCATTTTTACCCACTTTTCTGGTTCTACTTGCCCAAACTTCTATGTGTGCGTTTATAAGGAGTCAAACTGGCCATACTAACCTTGCCTCGTTATTCACGCCGCGTTCAATAAAAAAAATACTCGATTCTTGGAGGAGTACTTGCTGAGATAAAATCATTGATCAATTTTCAATCAAACGAGTCATTCGTCATCGTGTACGGCTTATCTATAATACGTAAAAGTGATAAAATGCTCAAAAAAAAACCTGCCAGCCAATGCTCATGCTTATACGTGTACGTGTATACGAAATGAGACCCAGGGAGAGGGAGGAAAAAAGGGTTTATTACGTTTTAATGGGCGCTTAGGTATCAACTTATTTGTATCATAAATAACGACTTGACAGTTGAAATGAAATCGTGTGTGATGTTGAAACGAGAGGAGCACCCGTGCAGTGATACAAGCTATCGAATTTCGCCTGCCTCGGTCCAGCGATCATTTTTTTTATGAGGTATTTGTTGGTATACTCGTCGTATAATGAACAGTACCGAGATGAAATTTTATTCGATGAAAAATGAAGTGGTATTTTATTCGGTACGTTGTTTATTTTTATTACCTTAATGTGTTAAGAGATTGTAATAAGTTTACCTGTCTACCAATTGAGATATGGCTGCAGAAAGGCGTCACGTCGCAAGGCGATGGATTACGATAACGGCGAGCGTTGAAATTGCCCCCTCCCATAGCCCCCCGAGCTACGAGTCGAGCCTCTGCGGGTGTCTCTGTCTACTGCCATCAAGTAGCATCGATGTAATGATTTTTATTTTTTCTGCCTCCAAAGTGTATCTACGATTCGGCGTATTTTATACATATATGAAATTTTTTTAATGATTATGGCAAGGTACTCGTACGTGTATGCTCGATGAAGTAATAAAACAGTTTGTTCTCTATCGTATTCTCGAACTGGCGTTTTTAGTTTATTAAATTAAAAACAACTCGTCGTTACTTGGTTGGAACCATCTCTGCCACATTATTTACCGATAATGCTGCCCATTAGGACTAGGAAAAATCTTCTGCATGGACGTGATGTAGAGTGCTTATAGGGCTCTCTTTATTTTATACCGATGATCAAATTAAAACTCTTTGCAGGAATCGAAATTAATTAAAGAGGGGTTACCCTGCGTGGTTGAACCTTTGGTAGGAGATGAAATTATCATCGAGATGTGATTTTTCGGGTCATTTTCTCATCGTAGGTTAATCGCGTTAAGGTTTAGATAACTTGAGAAAAAAAGTTGGTAATTCAAGAAATTACCTACTTAATTTGGGTTCGAATTATTCGTATTGATAAAATCGCTTCTATAGGCCTAATTATTGTTTCAATGTCTCAAAATTAGCCAAGTGCAGCATGACTGAGGAAGGGGAAAAGTTTATTTTTCTTGATAGAAATCAAAAACTTTTTTTTTGTCTATGAACATTTTAAAAATTTTGTTCGATTTTTAATTTTTCCAAATTGCTTGAGGAAATTTTTTTCACTTACGTATTCAAAAGCAAGTTTTTTTAAATAATTTTTTTCGAAATTATGTTCTTACATAAAATTGAAAGAAAATCCTGGCAATTTACGTATTCAAAGGCAAGTTTTTTTTAAATCATTTTTTTTCGATTTTTTTTCGAAATTATGTTCTTACATAAAATTGAAAGAAAATCCTGGCAATTTGAAAAAAATTACATTTGAACGAAATTTGAAAAATGATTCAAAAATTGAGATTTCATACCTTGAGAATGAAGTTTTGCTATAAAAATACTTACATGATTAATGTAAAACAGCATTATAGTAACTTCAACATCTTGTTGAAATTGTGGTGAAAAATCAGGGGCATATCTGGAAAGTTGGCACAAACGGGCGTTGAAAACAACTTCCTGACTTTCGTTCCTCAATAGAATTTGAAATTTTTCTAAATTGGAATTTTTTTAACACAATTTTAAGAAAATTCTCAAACTTCAGAAAACTTTTTTTCAGAACTCATATTGAAATTTTTGTAATTTTTTTCAATTGTGTTGAAAAATTCCAAATTAGAAAAATTGACATTATAAAAAAATCAATCAGCAAAATGTTGAAAATTTTTCAAATTTCGGATTTTTCTACTTGATTTATAAAAATTTTCAAAGTTGAGAAAATTATTGAATTTTTTTTCGAATTGTGTGGAAAAATCCCAAATTGGAAAAATCTTTACGGTAATATGAGTTTCGATAGCATCAATCGTTGGCGTTTAATAAATTTTTACAATTCATTAATTTTATTGTATTTTTAAAAAATTCCAAATTCTAAATTTATAAAATTTGATGAAAATTCCAAATCAAATTAAAAATTATTCTGTGTTGTTGTAATCTCATAATTCTAAATTAGGTAGTTTTTAAATGTATTGAATATTTCGAAATTTGATCTATTATGAAATTTTAATAGAGTTACTTCCATTTTAAAGTTTAATGGATTTTCTAATTTTTTAAATTCGAAATATTTTTCATATCATGTTGAAGGTTCTGTGAGAGCCCTCCTTTTTTTGTTTGAGATTTTGTTCAGTTCTATGAATTTTTTTCAATGTTCAATTACGATATAATGTTTATCGAGGGGGTTTCCTATTAATAATTTTCATTTCGAATTTTGTCTACATAACCGAACTCTGCACAGGTAACAAAATCGATGCTTGAATTGGTTGAACATTAACCTGTAACAATTTATCAAATTATCAATGGGCAAAAATCATGAAAATTGCGGGCTGATTCGCTACATATTTGATTTTGAGTCAATCTTGGTCAATCTTTATGTAAAATTAATGCCAGTATAGCCGAACAAAACAATATTAACCTTTTCCCCAAAACACCTCTTTAGTATTATTTATTTATTCATTTTGATTTTTATTCGAAGGGGAATGTTCCTAATTTTATTCAATATCACTTTTTGAAATTTTTCTGAAAATATTTGTTCAAATTCTCTTCATGTAATTTTTTAAATATTCAACGCAATCTTCCAAAGAAAATTTCAAATTTGTTAAGTTTTCAAAATTTAATAAAAATTTCAAATTTGGTACTTTTTTAAGCTTTATTAAATTTCAAGAATTGGTTCAGTTTTTACAGTTTTAATAAGTTCGAGTTTTTTTTTAATTTAGCAAATCTTTTAAAACTTGTAAAATTTTAAAGAATAAAGAATAAATAACATTCTGAATTTTGGCGATTTTTAAAATATTTGAAATTTTCAACAATTTTTCAAAATTTAGTAAAAATTAAAAATTCGATGATTTTTTAATAAATCTTTGAAATTTGGAACCTTTCTAATTTTGAAAAAGTCCTGTTCAAGGTCCTGAAAAAGGATTATTTTTTGGTTTGTTAGGCACTTTGATTTTTTTACAAATATTTATTTTTCATCTCTGTTTAAAATATAACTTTTAAAATGCTTGAACATTACTTAAACCGTCTAATATTACACGAATATGATCTATATTACGTCTTCTTATCACCTATCAATCAAAAATAAATACACACGTGTCGAAGCCTGTTTCTATATTAAATTCATATCACGATCGAAAGATAATGAATCAAACCACTACCTATAAATAAAAACGAAACTGAAAAATGAAAAAAGATTCAATACAAATGGGATCTTCTTACTCTATCCATCGTATAGCTTAGCATAGTACACACATAATAAATAAATCGGCTACAATCAGATGTCACATCGCTGTCAATATTCGATAAACATCAATACACTCTCAACGGTTGCCTCTGCTCTGTGCTGGTAAACACAAGCACACGTCTCTCTGCCTCTCTTTTCTTTCTGCCTCTTTCAATAAAATCCCAGTGGTATAATCTGTAGCACTATGTAATGTGCCACACATATACGTACTTCGATTTAATCAGATTTTCGTGTACATGTGCATTAAAAAATTATTTAATCCTAGGGAAGCGACGCGTGTACGGAGAGTATGGCAGAAGAGAGGAGGGAAGAGGTGTAACGGATGTACCTACCGGTGAAAAAATGCACCCATTAATCGGAAAGGATTAAAAAGGTTGAGGTATAATTGTACGATCATATTGTAGGCTAGGCGAGATTTGGTATTATGGCGAGGAAGACAGGGATGTGTGATGACTGTGATGAGTGTTGAATCTGGTCAGTGTGGATATCGTGGACTTGAGCAATTTCAGTTTCTGTAAGCCGAGATTTTTCTAAATTGACCAATTTAGAAAAATAGACAAATTTTCCATAATTGACAAATTTTTCAAAATTGACAAAATTTTCAAAATCGACAAATTTTTCAAAATTGACAAATCAAAATTGATAAATTTTTTAAAATTAACAAATTTTTCAAAATTGACAAATTTTTTAAAATTGACAAATTTCTAAAAATCATCACTTTTTCAAAAATTAATAAACTTTTCAAAATTGACAAACTTTTTAAAATCAACAATTTTTTTAAAATTTTTGTATTTTTAAAAATTGACAAATTTTTTAAAATTAACAACTTTTTCAAAATTGACAAATTTTTTAAAATTGACCAATTTTTCAAAATTGACAAATTTTTCAAAATTGACAAATTTTCAAAAATCATTACTTTTTCAAAAATTAATAAACTTTTCAAAATTGACAAACTTTTTAAAATTAACAATTTTTTTTCAATTCACAAATTTTTAAAAATTGTATTTTTTAAAGTTGACAAATTTTTCAAAATTGGCAATTTTTTTAAAATTGCCAAGTTTTCAATTTTTACAAAATTTACAAATTTTGAAATTTCACCACGCTTCCAATTTTCACAAAATCTGCAATTTCTAGCTACCAATTTTACAGAATTGATAAATTTTACAAAATCTGCAAATTTCTACAAAATCTGAAATTTTACAAAATCTGCCATTTCTACAAAATCTGAAATTTTTGTAAATTTGCAATTTGTACTAAATCTGCAATTCTTACAAAATTGACAAATTTTTGAAAATTGACAAATTCTCTAAAATTGGCAAATTCTCCAAAATTGACAAAATTTTTAAAAATGAACAAAAAATTGACGAATATTCCAAAAATGACGGATTTTCAAAAATTGTCAAATTCTCTCAAAAATTGACAAAATAATTTCCAGAAGTTAGGTATTAATTTTCAGTCATGCATTATAATTTTCAGAGTTATTAAAAAAATCACCCCCCCCTACCGGTCCTAAAATATATAAAAAAAACTTCACAATAGAACACTAATAAAACATCCTCAAAAAGGTACAAATTGAAAAACAAAAACTTTTTTCACTTTAATGTCTCTTTTTTTTAATCTAATTGATTTTTTTCTCAATTTCTAATTTTTAAATTATTTAAACTTCATGAAAATCTCATTTCTTTGAAAATTTGGAGGGAAGTCGGACTTCCATGGCATCCCTATCAAATACGCCACTGCCCCTTACTTCCTCCCGAAAGCTGTATTTTTACCATAAGTATCTACAAACCAAAAAGCTAATAATAAAAAATGAAACATACTCGTACATTCCCATCACATCCACGTATCTACTCATATTAGGCATCGATTAAGAATCTCATTATCGTGGATCGTACATACTTCTACGTACCTGTAACTCCCAACCCGGATAAAACTATAGACATTATTCAAATGACCCAATCCAAGGTAATTTTTCACACGTGTTGCGTTGCATAAACTCCTGTTCGCCGTTAGTTTTGCTACTGAGATATTGTGAAGGTAACAAAAGTGCAACTTGGGGTCAGTACCGCATCTACCTACCTTTACCTTGCAACCTTCGTGACAATGAACAGACGAACCTGAGCTGTAGGTAATCGATCTATCAAATGCAATAAATATACTAGGTATACCTGCGGCTATCTCGCAAAAATTGTTAAATTCTTCAAGGTCGATAAAACTTACCTTTATCATCTACTTTCTGCCATTTTCGAAGACCAATTTAATTTCTTTTTAACTCGTGCTCGAGTTCGTTTGAAGTGCTTGAAAATTGGCGAATTTTTCTTCAAAAACACATGGCATGGTTCAGTGGGCGTAAACTTTGCCAATGAATATAACTGCGTTCATTATCAATATGCTGATTATTTCACCGCGTTACAAGGTCATTTGAAAGCAAGGTTGATGAAAGTACTCGTACGAGTTGTGTGTATTTCTCGAGCCATGTTTTCGTAAAATTATTACTCGTATTAATCAACCTACGTGTACCGTATACTTTTTCTTTCTCCATTGAAAATTACTCCGATCAGGCGATCAAACATCTCGACACATCTCTTTATTTTTTTTCCTTCTTCGACGACCAACATTTTGTAAATAAAATACTTACATCTTGGCGAATAATTTTTTTAACGCCATAATTCACGTTTTTGAAATTTTATATACTTACCTAGGCCACCGTATTCGATGAAAATTGATGATTTTTCTCGTATTCTTTGCTTTCGACCAAATCGACCAAACTCGCAATAACGTTCGTAAACGTTACGTAACCATTCATGTCATTAAATCCAACCATTAGTTCTATTAGTAGTACCGTTATCAACAACGCAGCTAGCTCATGAAGTTTCAAGGTTAACCAGCCGAGCCGATTACAATTAAGTAGATATTTTTCGTCGTGAAAATTTTTTCTTCGATTCTCATCGTCGCGTGCGACGCGACGACGAGCTGAATGTGGAAAAAAAAATAAAACGTACTAAGAAACATAAAATTTTCTATTTATCTATATGATTTTACATATTACATGATCGTACAAACTAATTTATAATGTTATGACGAATTCAAACAGCTACTAAAGCGCGCGCGTAACAAAAAAATTCTCATAATTTTTCTTCTTTTTGCCAAAAGAAAATGGGCATACACATTTCAAAGGAGAAGGAAGGGAAAATGAGGAAAGGGAGAGGAGAGGGGAGGTAATGCGCGTATCTACTTGAAACATTTTCTCAATTGGAATGAAAAAAAAAGTTATAATGCGGCGCTGCCGTATTTAAAAACACACACGTAAAATAAGGAGAGGAGAGAGAGAGATAGGTAAAGCTAAGCTAATTATATACAAATTTAAAATTGGGGAGGGGGAGGGTTGGAAGTCCGCATCAAAACTACAGCCAATTTATCGGGTAATGTACTGGCCTTATTTAGAAACCGGTCTAGATGCGGACGTCCGAAATCAGTCTCAATCAAATAACTAAAAATTAACATAAAAAAAATACAATCATTTTCCTTCGTAATAATATGTTAACAAAAAGAAGAAAGAAAAAGGAAATCTTATATACATTTCGAACAAAAAAAAAAAAAAACAAATTACATAGAGAGGAAAAATGCACGAAAAATACGCGAGTACGTATAATAAGCTAGAAAAAAGCCGATTTTCAAAATGTTAAAAATTGTGTAACGCGAGCCAATTTGACTTTTCATTTTTCAAAAAAAAAAAAAAAAAGTAGGTAAAGCTTAAGAAGCATTTGCACGACCAGGAAATTTTTCGGAAGCCTTTTGAAGACGTTTAGAAAAAAAGAAAGAAAAAAAAACGAAAATAGAAAACAAGAAAAAAAATATAGTTTAAAACAAAATAATAAAATAAAACGACTAACACGACTAAAAACGAAAAATTTACATCTATTATGATTTTTTTTAAAAAGACCTTATTTGGTAAAAATAATTACAATATGTATAAATGTATAGTCTACATAATAATAATATATATAAATAAGCAAAAAAAATTACAAATTTTTGGCTTTGAATTTTTCATCAATTTTTTTCACGTTAAAAAAAATCACCAACAGGTGACAACATTCCTCAAGATCAAAAAAATAAATCGATGCGTTCTATAGAAAAAAAAAGGAAAAATAAACATAGAGATAAAAAACACCACAAAATCGTCGCTACAAAACGCGTTGATATAAAAATCCGATTGTCTAAAATATTCTGTGATTTTAGTTATTTTTTCGATCTTTTAAATAGCAATTTGGTCAATGGACTATTTTTTCAAAACGCAGGCATGGTAAAAAAAAGAAGCAGCATCTTATCGTCGATAATCATTTTCCCAATCCCAATCAACACTATCTCGATGGTCGAAATTCAAAAAAAATTTTTAAATAATTAAATTTAAAATATAAAATAATTACGTAACTGAAAGTAGATAGTATTCTTAAATGAGATCTTTCGATATCAACAAAAGTCGTTACATTAAAAACAAAAAGAGAAATAAAAGAAGAGAAAAAACGAAAGAAAGAAAGAGAAAAAAAATGGAATTTTTACGATAGGCATTTACAAAAAATAAACTCACACTCGCATTCACACTCACATGTACAAATTTCTTCGTTTTTTTTTTTTTTTCATTTAAATTAAAAGAGAGAAAAAAATAAAAATGGTATAACGTAAAGAAGAAATTAAAAAGTTTCACGATATATAAGGTGGTCGCTCTTGTAAAGGGCGAGGAGGGCGAATCGACTCGTTAAGCTTCCAACGAGACGATTTTCGGAGTGGTAGTAGAAGCAGAAATGGGCCTCGGTGAAGATGGCGGCGTTTTCTTTGATAAATTCAAAGGTTGCTGCGACGAGTTGGTAATGCCTACTTGTAGATTGACGGTAGACATCATATGGGCTGGTGGCGACACCGAAGGACTATGGCTGTGCATCGGACTTTGACGATGGATAGGACTTTGCACATGCATAGGAGGACTTTGGCTGAGACGGGGACTTTGACTATGTAGGAAATGTACCGGCGAACTGGAACTAGATAGGCAAGTAGGAGGAGATAGGTTGGTACCTCGGAGGTAAATCTTGGTAATCGGTTCACCGTGCGGTGATAGCGACTGACTACGGACGACTGTGTTTAAATAAGGAGAGGAGGAAACTTGCGGCCGTCCCGAGGACGTGATGACGCTGGTGCCGACGCCGATGGTGGCGCCACTGACGCCCAAGTCACTGCCATTTTGTTCCCATTTCGTCTGCTGCGGTACGTAATAAAGTTGTTGATTAGGACTGCATCTACTGCTGGTGCTGCTGCCGCTGTTGCTTTGCTGCTGCGACGATTCCGGAGCGTCGGCTCCGCGCATTATGAAATTATGTATAATATCGGTTCGTTTCATTTGTTCCGGCGTCATGCGTGGACCTTCCATTAGCGACTTGGCCAGCGTCGAATGCGTACTCGACAGTGACGACGTAAGATGGTGCTGCAGCTGCGACTGCTGATGCTGCTGCGATTGTTGTTGCTGACTCGGACTGACAGGACTGCCATTGGTGACCACTACGATGGGCTCGGCTTCGGCTGTGTCTTTGTTTCGAAGCGCGCGGAACTTTTTATGGGGTTTGTACGCTTCGTCCATTAGCGAATTGGTATCGTAGAGAGGAGGAGCCTGCAGGACTCGCTTTAGCACCGGCATGTCGTCGATGGATTGGCCGGCTCCGGGACCAGAGTTGCTGTTTTGCTGATTGCTGACGCTTTGATTGTTGCCGCTGTGATGATGCGAAGAGGAATTACTGTTGTGGTGATGATGCTGATGTTGGTGATTATGTTCGTCTTTATCTTCGAGCGAGGAACGTGGACTGGAGCAGACTGAGGTGGGTGCGCTATTAGTGAGTTTTTCGATCTTCTCGGTACCGGATTCGATACCCGAATCGCATGGCGAATCTAATTTACGCGGGAAAGTTGATTTATGACTAACTAGATGCTGTTGCTGATGCTGCGCCTGGTGGTGCTGCTGCTGTTGCTGCTGCTGCAGCTGATTCAAGTGTTGCTGATGCTGATGATGTTGCTGCTGTTGTTGCAGTTTCATATGCAGATGCGAGTGCGCGTGCAGACTAGCGGCATTCGTTGCGTCATCGTCGCCGGACATGGATCCAATGGAATTTTCGCGCCTTCTCATCGGGCAAACGCCAGCGGCCAATGTGGCTGCCAGCAAAGGAGCGTTAGCAGCCTGATGGCCGGCGCTGACGGCGGCTGCGTTCTCGTTCAAAGCAGCTACTTCGCCGGAGCACGCCGATTCGGTACTGGAAACCGATCCCATTGGGCTTTTAACCTCTTCCATGGCGCCTCCTTCTGAGGACGAGCTCCACGACGAAGAACCAACTGGGCTCTTGGTGCCGCAATCGTCGAGACCTCGATGATAGTCGATTGGCTCTTGTTTGTATTTGACGGCGCCGTTAGAGCCATTCCACAGATTGTGCTGTTGCTGCAGCTGTTGCTGTTCGGTCATTTTGAATGCCAATAGTTTCTCCGAGTGCAATGTGTTCAACGTACGTAGATCTGGGATCTTTTTGATAAGTTCTTGACATAGGGTTGGTTGAGTAGGATGATTTTGAGCCAGTACCGATTGCAATAGAGCTTTAAGCTTATTGTGCATTTTTTCGATTAGTTCAACATTACGTAATCCAGGACGATCTGAGCATAAACAAAGCAGAGCAGAAAAAACACCTTTGTTAGTAACCTTGAAACGAGGAAATCCTGCAAATTGCACAATTTTAATTGGAAATGTCAACTTACCGGCAGCGATGACCACGATAGAACTGAAAAGACCGATTTCTGCGTCTGATAAATGCAACGAATTTAACCTTTCGGCGAAATCGAACATCGAATCCATTAAGAATCGAGCATTCGAACTGTTATGAATCGAATCCCTTTTTAATACTTGTCCGTTTAGGCATATCATTGTATTATTCTACGCAAAAAAGAAAAAAAATCCACCGTTAATTCCACCATTTCAGCTTTACCACCTTCGTTGGCTTTGGAAAAATCGTCAATTTACCTGTGCATCAAACATGCAAGCCAGACGGACCAACAAGACTTCGAATACACCAGCTTTTAGCAAGGTGACTTGATCATCTTGAGGTAACAATGCAAATCCGGTAATTCTTTTGGCAAATTCTACAACACCTCGAATAGCCGGTGAAAATCGTTTTGAAAAATCTTGCAATAATTCTTGCTGTCCGGTTAATGGTTGAGGATTTGGATTCAACGGACAAGCCTATTTGTATGCAACAAAAAAACAAAAACAAATCCCTTAGCTAGTTCATTCTCAATGAAGAAAATCAAATTCCTGCCACTCTAGTATGGATTGATCATGCCTGCATATTCTTTTTAGGTACCACACATATGTACAAAAAACAGAGAGTAAAAGAAACTAGGTCATCATAAATAAATAATTTCACTTCTCAACGAGTTCGCTCGTGCCAGTATATTTTGAAAATGAAAAAAAAAAGAGAAAGAAATTTCAGTACCATATGATCTTTAGGATGCATTTTCATTAATTTCATCGCTCGACTCAGTGTAACGCGCCTTGCATCACACTTCATATAATTACTAGGCAGAGACCACACCATTCAGAAGGCCGTGCCGGAACCGGTTCATCGTACGAACGGCCTTGAACGTTTGACGAACAGTAAAAAAAAAAAACATAGGCAACAACAACAAACTCATCCAACTCCGATATTTTCCCCTTAGTGTGCTCGTGCCAAAGACTCTAAGCGAATCGTTCTCTAGGCAAATTCTCAACAAATACAATTTTTTGTCAATATTTTTACTACTTTTAATTTTCTGAACAAAAAAAAAAAAAAAAAAAAAAAAAAAAAAAAAAGGAAAAAAAAAAATTTTGGGGGGAAAAAATT
>FIZV01028355.1:0-11768 GCA_900050545.1 Trionymus perrisii | reverse complement strand
AAAAATTAAAAAACTGAAAATCTTCATGAATTGAATTTAAAAATTTAAAAAACAATTTGTAAAAATCAAACAATTTTATAAACCTAAATCATTTCTTAACATTAGAGAATTTTAGAAACCTAAATAATTTTTTCAAATTTTTTATTTGACAAAAAATGAATGTTTTAAAAATTTCAAAGTTGAATTGTTTTAAAAAGGAAACAATTAGGGAAGTGAAAAAAATGGAAAAATCTAAAATATTAAGGCTTTTAAAAAATCAAATAAATTGGGTGACATTTAAAGGCAGGTATTGATAATTATTTTCCAACAAGAAATATGAGAGAAATAATTTAAAAAAAGGTTAGTAATGTAGAGTGTAGAGCATGTCAACGAATGCGATGCTAAAAGCGAGACGCGCACGAAGCATCGCAGATCGCCCCCCACTATTCCGGCATCGCAATACTGAAGCGATCTTTCGTAACGCGCTCGGCGATCTGCGATGCCAAACGAGTGGCATCGCGCTATGCTCTGGTACCTACTACCTATCCAAATATTTCCTCATTTAATTTTTTTCTCTTCTGTGACTTTTATAAATTCCCTTATTCTGGGAAACAGAAAGAATATGACATATGCGTATAGTAAATGGAAGAGGAATGTTGTGGTATTGACTGAAAAAAAATTACGGAATAAATTTTTTTCCTAGCAAAAAAATGTGAACATTTTTGACTTTCGGGAACAATACTTTTTGAATACCCTGTTGAACTTTTTTCAGAATTTTTTTTTCTTAACTTATTCAAATCCTTTATTTTAACAAGCATTTCAATACTTTCAATAGCGAGGTTAGGCAAACATATCTACTCTTGTTTTAAATAAGTTGCAGACTTACCATATGGAAGAGGGTTACCTTTAACCGGGACACACTGTATACTCACACGCCCAGCTAGAGAGGGGCAGGGGGAGAGAGAGAGGACACTCGACGCGCAACGAGAAGTGAACTTGGTCGTTATTTGCGCTACCACGCCAGCTCCCATTATAATCGTTTGCGGTTCTAGGTTATTACGCTAAAATTATAATAACCCGCTTTTATAGGTTTAACGAAAACGCTCAATTTTATTGCGATTCTTTGACGAAAACGTACCTAATGTTATTGGGAATTTACGCAGGACGGCCTTTTCCGCTAATTAATTGCTCAATAACGAATCAAACGGAAGACTCGTTGCAAGTTCAATGTTCAGAAAATTTCGACGGAGGTCTACCGCAAAACTTTTTGATGGAACTTTTAGAAATACCAAGTATGGAATCGAAGTTTAACGTCAGCGTTAGTGGAAGACCGCCTTTATTTTACCTGCACGGAATAGAATCGTCGGCTTCTTATAAAGTTAAACTTTTTGCCGTGAATGCCAAAGGACTTTCCGATCCGGCTTATTTGGAAACTAGTTCGTTCAAAGGAGCCGCAAAATACACAAGTATGTTGATTTTATTTACTTTTTAGTATAGTTGAATTGTATCTAGCGGTGGCAGCTTAGAATTTTTCCCTGTGTAGCGAGAATAATTTGGCGTTCCGGCTCTCAGATGAAAAAAAAAAATAAGTGCTTGGCACCCCCCCCCCCCCATCTGAAAAAGGCCAATCTCTGCTCAAATTATTTCCCAAAAATCTAAAAAAATTGAGAAATAATTATCATTTGTAAAACAAATTTCAATTTTTCCTTTTAAAGATTTTATTTTTTATTTGTTGAAATTATTTTTCACTTTTTGAATAGGTAAGTATAAATTTTTGTAAATGTGAATTTTTTTCATTTTCCCAAGTCGAATTTTTCGAATTGGTAACTTTCTCAATCTTGGGCAAAATGGTCACTACCATTTTTTAAAAATTTTGTGAAAGCCAAAAATAGGTGCAAACAATGTATTTTTCTCGAGGTTCTCATAATTTTGGGCATAAAAATGTAAGTAAGGTGGCAAATATCTTGATCCGGCATTGCGTGTCGGAGGGGAATTTGAGCAAAAAAGTCGTTCATTCGATTTAAATAACTAGGTATTGGAGACCTGAGGATTACCCCAGAGAATGAGGCAGAGAAAAACAGTTGAAAATGAAATCCTTCCAGTTCCATTACTTCTTCGGAAAAGCTATATATTTATGCTTCGAAGCGAAAGATGAACGAAGGGCGGCTATGTGGGTGTAAAATTAACGTAAACTTTGAATGATACAATAATATTTTATGAATTGTTTTACGATCGAGTTGATTTTTCAATGGAATTCGATCGGACATGTACCTACGCGTATCCTACAACTCGATTTAAAGACGAGGCATTAGGAGAAAGGAAGAGATAAAATTAAAAGAACCAATACTAAGTCGCTTTGAAAGTTGCGTCTTTGAAATAAAGGATGAGAGAAAAGGCTGTAAGAGGGTTGACCATGGATAATAGGGTTATACGTTATTCAATATCTTTGGGCCTAGTTTTTCTCATTATAGGTAGCTTTAAATTTATGGCCGAGTTTTTACGGGCAGCCAAGTTATGGATGCTATTTACTACGAAGAGAACTTAATTTGAAAGGAGATAAAATTACAAAAGCATCGAGCAAGTTGTAATTTTTAGCTTTGCCGAGGATATGAAATTTGTACTAAAGAAATTTACCGTTTAAACAGATAGGTAAACTTGATAGCGGGCCGCACGGTCATAAATTTTAAAAATATTTTACCGATACGTGTACACACCGCTTTCCTATTGTTTGATTTATTTGGCTTTTATTTTTACTCGGGTCACGGAGAAATCCACCCCTGTGTTTGAACCCCCCGAGGTAACGTTAGTTTTTTTTCTGCCTTTGCGACTCTTTTCTTATATAAACGCGCGTCGAATATCTGGCCAAGGTAATTAATGAGTTAATTAACGATCTGGCATTTGGGCTGGGGAAGATTCCAGGGGCATGTGGGTCTTGGGAGTATTTTCTTGCAAACGAGCGCCAAATTTGGATGTTTGGGCCAAATGCAAACGCGATGGAATTCACATAATGGAAGGTAGCTCGTGTTGTTTTTCGATGTTTCCCTTGAAAGGATTGATTTTTGGAGTCATAAGTTGGGCCAGCATTTTTTATTTTTCATTTTTTTAATCCCTGTAAATTTTATTTTTTTTAGGATCTAAACATACTTACTTAGCTCAAAATGAAAATTTCAGTTCATCAGAATTGGTACCTATTTTATAAAATTTCAAAATTTGGGAAAACTTCAGTTTTAATACTTAATTTTTTAAAAATTCCAAATTTTATAAATTCTGCCCCAATCAATTTCAGAAACTGAAATTTCGGATTTCGTAATTCATTGAAAGGTCTTTCAAGTTAAAAAACGAAGAAGGAAGAGCCTAAAAATTTTATGAACCATTTTCCCACTGAACTACATCAACGCACAGGAGTAGGAAGACTGAAAAAATTTTCCAAACCTGTCCCATGGATCACATTCTACGACAAACTTAATAAGTCGAGACAATGCCTACAGAAATTTCACCTTCCATCATTTCTCTTTTTTTTTTGTTTTTTTTTTCTCACTCGTGATGAAAAATGAAAAGATAAACTATGAGAAAAACAACCTCACGTTGCAAATTTGAAGAAAAAAAGGGTCAAACACCGTTGACATAACAACAAATTGAATCATGGCTGAAGGAGGCAGAAAAAAAAACACGAACGCGGTATTCTAGTAAATAGAATAATGATGTAGTCCTTGAAACATAAACTGGTATTTTATGAACTTACACGGCCAGTGTAGTACTTGCGGAGGTTTTTTTCTCTGTACTGTATTTCGATTTGGTTTTAGAGAAACCGAAGTAATCCGTCAGACCAATAGAAAATCTCATTTAATCTTTTTATAACAGCATATTTCCTAGCCCGGTATATTGTTGTTCGATTTTCCCACGCGAAACGAGTTTTTGCTCTTTATTACGTTCATATAAGTGAAGCTGGTTTTTATGTAAGCTTGTATTTTATCCAAGATTTTTTTCTCCACTTGCTCTCTTATGTTTATTTTGGACGGTTTAAAAGCAGTATAAATATTCCACTGCGGAAGAATATAAAACGATGCTACATTCGAACGGATGTAAAATATGTGCTTCGGTTTGAGCCAACGCAAAGAAAAACGCGTTACAGGAGAGGGAAAAAATCACTAAATGGTTTTCTCTCTTTTTTCCGAGTGCGATGCCATGCCGTAACGAAGTGTGTGTGCTTTGTGAAAAGTAATACCTTCGTTGACCTGAGGACTTAGACGTGTACATATTTGTTCCCGTATCGTTTTGTATGCAAAAATATTCGATGAACTATGAAGAACAGAAGATGTACAATTTAATTTGGGGATGGTCTTGAAAATTATTGAAATGCAGCTTATTAAAATATCGTACCTTGGATGGCTTGCCATTTAAGCAGGCTGACTTACAGCTCTTAAATTTGAATCCTGGAAATGTGGTTATTTACAGTGTTAGCAAAGTCTAATATGTTTTCAATTTTTGAAGTGAGCACCATCCTTATTTAACATTTTCCCCACGTCGTAAGTATTTGAATACAGCACTTGATGATCCAACTTGAAATTTGTATCAATTTGTTGCAAACATTTAACTTCCTTAATTTTCATCACCTAATTTTTACACATTGTTTTTAACTTCGCCGTGGCTTCCATCTGGAATCAAATCTTTGAAGCTTTATTTCAGGCACTTCTTACCAATGAAAAATTCTGAAAATTTGCATAAACCTAGGTTTCGGATGACAATACAGTAATCCAAAGTCATTTTTGACCTAGGTGCATTAGGGGATGAGGCGTGACAGATTTGATTTCCCTACTGCATTTCAATCCTCTACCTGAAAGCGTGCGTTCGATGTGTTGCAATAAGGATCAGCGCGCGCTGCTTCCCCCTTCCCCATTGTCATGAAAACAGTGTTCTCGTAGTTTAAAAAAAAAAAAAGGTGTTTAATGCATGCGGGACTGTGCGCATCCGCTTTAGCATAGCATTAAGCGTACTGCTTGCTCCGACAACGTGCTTGAGTCGTTGCTTGTACTACGTGTTCCGAGTCGGCGTTTTTGTTTTGAAGAATAAAATGCAAAATTATAATTTTATAAAAATATTTCATAATGCATCTTAAAAAATATATTGCAATATTTTATGTGTAGAAATTTTAATTATGAAATATTGTTATAAATTCTTACAATCATAACTAAAAAGTATAAAATGAAAATATAAACAGTTTTAAAAACACACTTTTTGTTAAAATACATACAGTAAGTTATAAATTCACGAAAAAGAATAAATAAAATTTCTAACACACTTTTTCACAACAATTTTCTCATGAAAAATTAAAATCAAAAGTGTGGGCCCTGACATAAAATTTTAAGGTAAGTAATCACTTCAGCGCCCACGCTTTTGATTTTAATTTTTCATGAGAAAATTTTCACTCAGTTATTATGGTTTTTGAGAAAATTGTTTTGAAAAATTGTGTTGAGAAATGTTTTAATTTTTTTATTCTTCTATTATGTCAATTAATCAAAACCTTTTGCATTAGCTTTATAATTTTTTATAATTTTCATTCACACTTGCTTAATTACCTACTGCAACTCTCGCAAAATCAAGGTACCATAGCTTCCGCACTTCGTAAATTATTAAAAAGAATATTTCTTGTTCCATTTTTCCACAACACCTCATCTAACGTGCGATAATTCACCATCAAAGGGGAGCACTATGAGACGCTTTCGCTAATGCACAGCTAAGTACTTTCATCACGAGATGGGTAATAATTACCCTATGTGTCTTTCTAACCTCTCTTTCCCTCTCCCCACGTCATAGTTCATTTAACAATTTTATTTCCGCCAAAGAGACCTTACAAAAAAAAAGTAAACCAAGACACGCTTACGAGGTGACACGATTTTTCGAAGGTGGTGCACAAGGATGTACTTCAATTCTCACCGTGGTGGCATGATTTGCGTTAATAATATTAAGTAATTTTAAACAATGAAGGGGATTATTTGGTGAAATCTCATCCCTTTTAGAAGGAAACATTAAAGCAACCCAAGATAAACTCCCCTTGCATTATGAGTGAAGGGGAACACCATCACTATGTATATCCTACATATAGTGTACAGACATCGAGGAAAAAATTAACCGCGTCAAATACATACAGGGTACCGTATAAGCGAGAAAATCTCATGTAAACGAAAATTGGCGCAAAGCCCAGAATGTAAAACCACATTTTACCCCTACACGTCTATCTTGGTCTCAGTATAAAGTAGTGCTGAAAGCTCGAATAAACTTAACCAATCTTCTAATCTGACCTAGGTGATTTTAAAACGTTAAGAGCCTTTTACCTTTTTCTCGCACTTTGCAGCGATGACATTTGGGGAAGGATGCTGCATCTCTTGGATTATCCTGTGCGTATTTGTATGTACTACAAGAATAACCCCTATGAAGATGTCTTCTTTTGTTATGAATTAAAATTCACGCCGCACAATGCGTATTAACATTGCGTCAAATGCTAATACCGGCTGAAATATAGAGTTAACTAATATTTCTTCCCAGTATGTATTCCGTTTGTAATAAGTATGTATCGCAAGCTGAATGCTTGTCCGGATGCTTTAATCTTCTCCTTTAAGGACGTCTTTGATGTGTCTGAAACGAAGATACAGGCTTCTGTGTTTATGATTCTACATATAATTACGCTTTGATATCCATAATTATGCAGGCTTAAGAGGCAGGAATTGTGCTCAAAACTGCAGGAAACATATTATTATATCAAACTGTAATGCCTCATCAATTTGGGATAGGGAAAAGTATGCAACGAGTATTTTATTATCACTGCATTGGAATAAGTTCAAATTTGAGGTTTTTTTTTTGTCTTCAGTGCCATCGCAGTCTCTAACAAGGGAGTCGTGGGAACCCGCAACCGAATTTCAAGTCGAAACAAAGCTCATTCGAAAGAGCATGTAAAAGTATACTATTTGTCAAAATTTTAGGTGCTTAGGTACAAAACTCTATTTTTGGTGAATTTTTGAAAATCAAATTTGGGATGTATAGCATTTACGAGTACAGGTGAAACTATAAATATTTCACCAAATTGAGCTAGAAAGCTGAAATTTTGGTTGTACCCTATTTTCTATCCCAAAAATCGATTGGAAGTGATTTCGAGTAGTTTTGAGCAGTTCTGGAGCCTCCAGCAAATTTTTGGATTTTCAATTATAACTTGAGTAAGAATGAAATCTTGGCTACATTTGGTAGCAGTCTGAAATTCAAGGTACATCTTAATTTTGACCTTCTGAATCGATTGGAAGCGGTTCTGAACCGTTCTGGAGCCTCCAGCCAATTTTTGGAAATTCTAATTTTCCAGAAATGCTATAAAATCCGCCCAAGTGCGGCCCAGCGTGTATAAACTTGGACATATCATAGTAGTGACTCCCTCGATCGATTGGCAGCGGTTATTCCAAAAACTCATGTTGCTGGTTCACAACCATATTTTTCTCCAGTCACCAAATTTCATGGAAAAATGAAAAATTTGCTAGAGGTCCCAGAACTGCTCAAAACTACTCGAAACCACTTCCAATCGATTTGTGGAATAGAAAATAGGGCACAACCCAAATTTTAGCTTTCTAGCTCTATTTGGTGAAATTTTAATATTTTCACCTATAGAAATGCTACAAGTATGGCCCAAAATTTGATTTTCAAAAATTCGCCAAAAATAGAGTTTTGTACCTAAGCACCTAAAATTTTGGCTGATGGTATACTTTTACATGCTCTTTCGAGTGAGCTTTGTTTTAAACCGAAATTTTGTTGCGGATTCCTGCACCTGCCTCGTAAGACGTTAAAATTTTTGTGTCCAAAAAATTTTCTGCACGTTAAGAAATCACTTCGCGATAAAAATTTTAAATCCCAAAAAAAATTTCTCAAAATGTTCTTTGAAGATGATTCCAAATTACCTAATTTCTGTACCTCTATGACTTTTCAAATCCACCTCCAATATGAAAAAGAAAAATCACTCCACCTCTTTTCTAAATCCTTCGTAAAATCCTGCTCATACCTACAGAAAACAAAACCCACAACGATTCGAGCTTATAGCGCGACCTAAGCACCACTCGTTCTAATTACTCAGCCAGTAGGTTCGAAAGATCAAAGTACAAGGAATAAAAAAATAACTTACGGTTTTGCATAAAATATGTGAAAAAGGTAAGAAATAAAAGGGGGTACTGAACTAGTAAACCCATCAATTGCACATATAAATAAAATGCTTATAGTATATCGCCTTAATAAAAGAAATACTATGACGCCTATTCGCCGTATATACGTTTTGTGTGTGTACGAGTAAATGTAATTTACAGTAACATTTCTGTTCTGGTGATGAATATCTAACACTGAATTATGTGTCGCGTATATCACGGTGCGTATATTATGCGCAGTATAACATATAAATGCATTAGATATGTTTCACTTTATAAATTCTATTATTCTATTTGCATAACATGACAATTCTATTGTCTGTAAAGTGCTGAAATCATCGATGCTGCAGTGGATTACGTTGTATTTTAATATTTATACCATGCTGGTTGTTCATTATTGTTATATAGAGATTTTCATTCAATTAGTTTGCCAGTTATTCATAAATTTAGTCAAAACAAACGAACCGGTTTTCGGCTATCGAGTTAATATAACGTCAGCCAGTTTACATTTCACGTCTGTCTGATTACCATTGCCATTTTCCCCTTTCGCTCGCTTTTTCGGGTAGGTAAAGATGATCCTAGCTAATTGTTTTTTTTTTCGGTCGCCACCCCCCCTTCTCGTGCAGTTTACGCGAAACGTTAATTCGTCGAAAATAACTGCATACCGAAGTGCCATACAGTCGAGAATGTCTGCGCACATCACGGGCACTCTTAATTAAAAAAAGATCCGAAGGCAGTTCCGTACTCTGATATGATAGCAAACACATGAACCCTCCATTTGATAAATTACCGTCTGACAGTTTAGCCGCATTTTTGCAGTTTTTTCTCCAGCCAATGGGTCCTACGATATTACAGCAGCAGTTGCAAGAATCCAGGAAAAAAAACTCAAATGTAGGCTTTCGGTGCACGCAAAAAATAATACGTCATTTAGTGAAAAAAAAAATTGATTACGAAAAAAACCACAAAGCAACGGTCACCCACACTTGTTATCAATCACCGACATATTTTGAAGAGAATATTTCAACTTTCTCGTAGGATTTGGCGTTTTTCCTTTTAGATTTTTTTTTTCCAAGGTACCTCATTTATTAAAAAACACACTGTCCAATATATGACGTTGAAATTAACCGACGTGGGTTTAAAGCTTTTTTTAATATTATATTTTGAAATTTAATATAATTATTAGTTGATAAATGCGATCTGTTGTCCGGTGTCGTATCCGTGCGATCATTCTTATCCGGAAAATGAAGTGAAAAAATTTCTATGACCAAACCTGTTCGCATTTGGACAAATTGACGCTATGTTCACTATATCAATGAGCCAAGGGAGATTTTATGATTGATAAAGTTCATTAATTATTCGAATACACAAAGTAGGTACGTACATAATTTCGTAGACTTTGAATATAACATCACAGCAGATGAAAAATTTCATCGTTACGTGAATCAGAATTTGAGAATCGGTGGCCTTGATAAATTATGTTTTTAGATATATTTTCATTATTTCTAGGACAAGTGGAGGAGGAGTAGATATGAAATATTTTTGAGCGTGTGCACTGACAGGTGAGCATCAACAAATAGTGTTAAGATTGATTTGACGATAAAATTTCGTTCGCACACAATGGAATAATGTCGTTCGAGTGGGACTGCCATAGACTCTCCTGAAGTATTTTATTCTTAGAAAATGTATCATTCATGATTGTCAATTTTTTTGCAATTTTCACAATACATAATTTAAAAAAAAATTCATATCAAATATTTTTTGTAAGAGACCAACATTTTGAATAGGTAGACTGCAAAAAATTAATTTAAGAAATCTTTTGTGAAGAAAATTCTAAACGCAAGAATATTTTACAAAAATTCGATTTAGATTTTTTTAAAAACTGTAAACAGGTATTTAGAATTTTTTTGTTCTCATTAAATTTTTGCAAGACCAAAATTGTGAATATTGTACAAAAAAAATAGATTTTCACAATTTCTTATAAGTAAGAACTATTCCAAAAAATATTTTACCAAAAAGCAAAAATTGCGAATATTTTGCAAAAATATTTCACTTGAAATTTTGGAGACAAATTTTACGTTCAAAGCCGGAATTTTTAATTTGGCAAAAAATATTGATTTTCAAAATGTTTTGTAAAGACAATTTTTTGAAAATATTTTTTAAAAAGTTCATTTCAAAAATTTTTAAAAGAGAAAAATTGCGAATATAGACTGCAATTTTTTTTGTCAATTTTGAGTTTTTTGCAAAAAGTTTTTCAAACCCAAAATTGCGAATATTTTACCAAAATTTTATTTCGAATTTTTTCAAGAGAAAAATTGCAAATATTCGACCACATTGTATTTTTTTTGTTCTCTTTAAATTTTGGCAAAAAGATAAGAACATTGAATATTTTGCAAAAAAAAATTGTTTTTTAAAATTTTTCTGGAAGTACATGTTTGAGGACACTTTACAAAAATTTCATCTCAAAACCCGCTTTTAAAAGTAAAACATTGCGAATATAGGTTGCAAAAATTTTTGAAAAGTCAAAAAGTGAATATTTAACCAAAAAAAATTCTGATTTTTTTAAAAGTATAATTTTCGAGAATATTTTGTAAAAATTTTATAAAATTGCAAATATTTTACAAAATTTCTTTTGGGAAATTTTTGAAAAAAATCCTGTATAAAATTTTTTGAAAATTTTGCAGGTTTGAAAACTATTAAAATTAAGCAACGTAACCGTTTATACAATAAATTTTAATTTTTTCAATGAAGTTTGAGCAAATTCAAAAAATGACATAATGATCTGTAATCACTGATCAATTTAAATTTCTCATAAATTCTTTTTTTTTTAATTTTGTTAGTAAATACTTTTGAAAAAAAAAATTATTTATTTAAAAAAACAAAAAAAAAACCGCTTCATGCATCCATTTTGAAACATTTGAATTTCTGAAAAAATTCAGCTGTTAAAAATTTTTAAAGTGCCTATCTTTTGCTGGAATTGAGACAACAATTAGTCAAATAATCGATAATTACTCGTAATCGATCAAGAGTCGTGAGCAATTTTGAAGAATTGATATAAATACTCAATTCCAAGTGTCATGCAAGTTGGTAAAATTAAAAAAAAAAAATTAAAAAATTAAAAACATCAAAAATAATTTTAAGATGCCATATAAAATTGTATTTTAGATGAGTTGGAGTTTGAAAAATATTTGACCTATTGGAGAATTTATGAAAATTTTATAGGCTTTAAAACTACCAAATTTGAGCATTTGCAAAAAAATCACATTTGCAAATTCATTGTTGGAATTTTTTTCAAAAAATTCCTACGATTAACAATCATGAAAATTGATCGAACTCGAAAAATGATACCACTTTTTACACATTTTGCCAAATAGGAATTTTTTTTGAATTTCTATTTTCGAAAAAATTTTCAAACTTTGCTCAGAAGACATTTTTTTTTAAATTTCAGTCATAAGCGAAGCTGGGCCTTTTCGACCGGGTGTGCTTGTGCCAAAAATATCAGGCAGGTACCTCTAGGTAGTAGGTAGAGGTACCTACCCAATTAATTTTTTTTTACCTATCTGCTGCTACTAGAATTTCAAAATATTCAAAAATTGTTAATTTACAAAAATTGCAAGATTT